>CABHPP010109224.1:0-30849 GCA_902168425.1 Peromyscus attwateri
GCTTGGCTCAGCCTGGGAGGAGGGGACTAGACCTACCTGGACTGAGTCCACCAGGTTGATCTCAATCCTCCGGGGAGTCTTTGCCCTGGAGGAGATGGAAATGGGGAGTGGGCTGGGGGGAGGGGGGCGGGGCGGGAGGGAGGAGAACGGGGGAATCTATGGCTGATATGTAAAGTTGAATTATATTGTAAAATAAAATAAAATAAATTAAAAAAAAACCAAAAAAAAGAAATAAACAAAAACAAAAAACAGTAGTCTTCTTATACACAAATGATAAATAGGCTGAGAAAGAAATCAGGGAAATGACACCCTTCATAATAACCACAAATAATATAAAATATCATGAGGTAACTGTGGGGCCCAAATTACTCAAGGTCAGAGAATATGAGCTTGTTTTACCCAGCAGGGTTGCATAAGGTGATAGTTTGATCATGAGCATGGCTACTAGGTATTTGGAAGGATCTGCACTTGGCTGCATCTAGCAAGGGGGAGGTCTTTTGCCTTGCCCCTTGGCATTGTTATAAAAAGCCCTTTTGAATAAAGTTCTGGACCATTGGATATTGACCCAGGTCCTCCCAAAGCTATTCTGTGCATCTGTCTTTCCTCTCATCAACTAGGCCTATCATTCTATCTGATATTTTCTAATCCCTCTCTCCTCAAGAGTACTTAGGGTAAAGTGGAGGCAAGTCCCCCACAAGTAACTATAACCAAGCAAGTGAAAGACCTGCATAACAAGAACCTAGCCCTAAATCTATATAACTATGGACACATGATTTTCAACAAAGAGGCCAAAGAAAAAAGAAAGCATCTTCAACAAATGGTGCTGGTATAACTTTATGTCAGCATGTAGAAGAATGCAAACAGATCTGTATCTATCACCCTGCACAATACTTAAGTCCAAGTGGACAAAAGACCTCAACATAAATCCAGATACACTGAACCACAGGTTCTTGGACCTGATGATATGTTAAGTATGAGTTTCAGCTCTTGGAATAGGCTTTAGGAAATCCATTAGGAAAGTAATTGCTCACTCTATGACATGTGTGCCACTAAGATCTCAAAGGCATAAATCATATGATTATCTCATTAGAGTCAGGTAAGGCCTCTAACAAAAATCCAACATCCCTTCATGACAGAAGTTCTGAAGTACCTATGTAAACAGAAGAGCTATATCAACATAGTAACAGCAACAAACAGCAAGCCCACAACCAACATCTTGCTAAATGCAAAAAAAAAAAAAAATACTTGAAGCATTTACACTGAAATCAGAAACAAGATAAGGATGTCCACTCTCCAGCCTCCTATTCAGTATAGTTCTGCAGGTCTTAACTAGAGCAATAAGACAAATGAAGGAAATCAAGTGGAGTTAAACAAGAAAAGAAGGAATAAAAGTATCTTTATTTGCAATTGAAATGATTATATGCATAAATCATCCTAAAGACTCTACCAGAAATCTTCTACTGCTTATATTCATACTCAGCAAAGTAGAATGATACCAATTAACCTAAAAAAAAAAATAGCAGCCATCCTATACACAAAAGGTAAGCATACAGAGAAAAAAATCTGGGAAACAATTCTGTTCACAATAGCTTCAAAAATTATTGGAGTAAATATTAACAGTTAAGTGACATATACAATGAAAACATTGTGTCACTGAAAAAGGAAATTGGAGAAGATATGAGAAGATCAAAAGACCTCCCAGGTTGATATTGTGAAAATACCCATCCTAGTAAAAGCAATCTACAGATTTAAAGCAATTCCCATAAAAATTTCAATGTAATACTTTAAGGTAGATTTTTTAAAAGACAGATTTCTTGGGTTGGATAATGAATTATATATTTACTCTGGTTTTATACTTCATCCAATAATGTATTGAAATTTGGAAAATGCAAAGGGTTATTGATACTGGCCCATGAAACTGAATATAATGATCAGAATAATAATAGGGAAGTAATGATAAATAAAACATATAATAAAGAATCACAATATAGGTGAGAACACACACACACACACACACACACACACACACACACACACACACACACATTTGCAATCTCAACCTGTGGGTCCCAAAAGTATTTCCAGAATATCAGTGTTATTCTTACCTGGAAACTTGTCAGAAATGAATTTCTAGAGCTCTATGTCATGTCTACTGAATCAGTCTCTGGTTTTAGGGCCATACAGTCTTCATTTTAATGGGCCTCCAGATAACTTTGGTGCAAGCAGTGGTATGGGAACTGCACACTTGAAAATCTTGTCAAGGAAATATGCCTTAGATCAACTACAAAAAGACAATGTGCATACCGTTGAAGGTGAGGTATCACGTGCCCACCCTCTCAAGCAGATAAACATTACTCAATAATTCTTCTAATTGTAACTTTCATACTCAGTTTTGTGGTGCCCAGATAGTGAACAACCATTTTCAACCAGCAAAAATAAATTTTCAATTAAATTTAAAAAAAAATTCAAATCACTATGTTTGATGTAACCACATTTGTATGTGTAAAATATTATGAAATGAAATAATACAGGCCCTTAGTGTAGTTGTCTTGAAATAAGTGGAGTAAATATTACTTGGCAAACACAAAAGAAAACAAAAACATTCACTTCATATAGGTTCCTGTAAGGGATTACATTGATACTAAAAAGTGACTCCTAGACTGATTTACTCCCGGCTTATAGTGAATTTTTAAGAAAGATGTTTTCACCTTTTACTTCGTTATTTTCCTCTATACAGGGAAGATAAGCCTCTGTCTCTTCTGCTACTGCTGGCATGAGGAAGTGTATTAAAGGGTCGCAGCATTAGGAAGGTTGGGAATCACTGATCTAGCGGGAAAGTCATATACTCCTGTTTTATGAAAGTGATTAAACATAAGTGAACAAACAACTGGTATAGATAGACCAGGCAAGAATTAAAAGTAGACCCAAATAATGCTCTAGTCGAAGAGATAATAGACTCACATAAAATGGTTTACGTGAACTAAAAATATCAACACCCACAGTGGTTTAAAACTTAAATCTGTGTGTATAGCTAAATGACCTTTGTTAAATCCTTGTGGCACAGTTCATTTATTTATAAAAATGAGAAGCTATAAGTGCCTGGGCATCCAATAAATGTGTTGTTTGGGAAACTATCAGGCATGTGCCATAAGAGCTTGTTTCGATCCTCACAGGTTACTGAGGACAAAAGCAAGGAAGTTATCATTGAAAAGAACAGAGAAGAAAACATTTCTGAATAATCACATAAGCTCAGAGTATGTGCCCTCATATATTCTACAAAATATCTCCCATGGGCAGAACAATTTTTAAATATTGTAAATCAAGTGAACAATGGGAACATATTCCTATCTCCATGGAGCTGTCAGTCCAGGAATAATAACTCAAATAATCTACAATGTACATGGGAGAAAATCATCACTGTAATTCTTGGTTAATCTTTCAAATATTTTTATTTTAATTATTTTACAAATGGGATCTTGGCTTGCTGACCAGGATGATCTCAAGGTTGTTGGTTGAAGTCGTCTCTGGGGGTTCCACAGTAGGTAGAACTAGAGGTGTGTGCCATCCTGGATCCTGCTCTTTCCTATGCATTTTGTTAACCTGAGTCCTTACTATAATGGAAAACTCTCATTACTGTTTGTGTTCCCACTGATGTGCCCCCGTCTCAGTCTTTAAGAATGATCTGTCACCCTATTCCATTTCTTTTGAGAGATATTGGTAGTGAAATTCAGAGAGGTTTAAGAACACTTTCAACCATTGATATTCTGTGAGGGAGAGCGGCTGTCAGTCTGCTTTCTGAGAAACCAGGCAGCACTCTCCCAGCACTCATGGGGCCAGGCTGAGAGCAGGTGGTTGCAATCTGCAGCAGTTTCCCCTAAATGCTTTCCTCCATTTTGCAAGCTTTGCTTTCTCAAGTTCAATGACAAGGCACCTGAGAACTCATCAGTATGCGAAGGCACGGTGCACCTGCCCACAGTAAACACGAATCTCTCTTCAAAAGACGGAAAAAATGAGAACACTACAAACAGCCCTGGCCATTGTTGAGTTTGTCACTCATCATTTCAAGGGCTGTGTTTTTCTGGAGGAAAAGCTTGTTTTCTTTTGTTTTTAAATTTGTCAGTGAGCCAAACTGTGAAGATGCGCAGGTGTGGGGATTTAAATGGCAATGATTGACCTGCCCACCCACAAAGAATTCTAACTAGAAAATTAAAGCTGTTGCCAGTGTTTGCCAGCGTGATTGCTCTATCCTGCTGTAATTCTTGATCTCTGAGAGACTAAGCATGCCACAGAAAGATTTATGCCTCAAAGAGATTCTTCCCACTTTTTCTTTAATACCCTAGGAAATTTTATTATATTCATGACTGAAAATACTATACTCAGACCAGGCAATGTAATTGATTTATTTTAATTGTTTGGAAAGTATTTTGTCAGACAGGCTCCAGTTGAGTCCAGTCAACATTGCCCACAGGGCATTCACATTCTGAAATTCCTAGGTGCCCTTCTAAATAGCAAGGGACTACATTTAGCCAGTAAAATTTACATGGTTGCATGTTTATCATGTGCTTCAACTATAGTTTTGGGGTGTTTCTTAAATCTAACAATTTTTAATTTCACAGTTATTGATGAGACTTTGAAAAACATGGCTTTGAAAGACAAAAGGATAAAATTCACGAACTACAGATACACATGAACATGGAAATTAAAAATGGCCAAGTCATGAGTATAGCCATGATCAGGCCTGCAGCATTCCATCAATGTTTTTGCATCCCAAGTGTCTGCTTTACTGCCACACAGGAGCTGATCCAGTTCTTCTGGGTAGAAGTACTGAAGATGACTGAGTGGGAAAACTGATTCAAATCCATCTCAGACTGCTGGCAATGGTTGAGAGACAGCCCGAACTGACCCACTCTGGTGATGGGATGGCCAAACACCCTAATTGTCATGCTAGAAACCCCATCCAATGACTGAGGGATCTGGAAGCAGAGATCCACGGCTAGGCCCTGGGTGGAGCTCCGGCAGTCCAATTAGCGAGAAAGAGGAGGGTCTATATGAGCGAGAATTGTTGAGATCAAGGTTGGATAAAGCACAGGGACAAATAGCCAAATGAATGGAAACACATGAACTATGAACCAATGGCTGAGGGGCCCCCAACTGGATCAGGCCCTCTGAATGGGTGAGACAGTTGATTGGCTTGATCTGTTTGGGAGGCATCCAGGCAGTGGGACCGGGTTCTGTGCTCAGTGCATGAGTTGGCTGTTTGAAACCTGGGGGTCTCTTGGCTCGGCCTGGGAGGAGGAGAATGGCCCTGCCTGGACTAAGTCTACCAAGTTGATCTCAGTCCTAGGGGGAGGCTTTGCCCTGGAGGAGGTGGGAATGGGGGGTGGGCTGGAGGGAAGGGGAGGGGGGCGGGACGGGAGAGAACAAGGGAATCCATGGCTGATATGTAGAACTGAATGGTACTGTAAAATAAAATTTAAAAAAATGGCCAAGTCATGAAAGAAAATGAATGGCATAGTGAAAACAAAGGGTATTATGGATCACAACACCTTTATAGTCAAGTACTGTGGTTGAGAAGGTACAGAGGATAGTGAATGGAGTTTCACGATAAAAGCTTACAATGCGTGTATGGGAAAAGGCTGGTGGAGGAATTGAATGTGTTAAGCTATACATGACGAGAGTCAACGCTTAAGATTGTTGTGTGCTGGTTCCCATTGTTTGTTATCTAAAGTTTTTATCTGTCTTCACGTTCCCAGAAAATAAGTGAAGATATAAACAGAGAATTGCTTTAGGCAGAAAATCAACATAAAAGATAGAGAATGTCATGATAAAGAATAACACACAGTGATGCCTAACATTGTTGTATTTGAGAATGCAATTTAGTAACTTTCCAAAAATGATTTTGTTATTTTCAACAGAGCCAATTTACAGCTTGGGATTTAAAAAAGTTACAGGAACCGAACGATTTGAAAATCATGTGTAATATATATATATATATAATATATATATATTATATATATATAATTTTTTTATTCTTCAACAGATTTTGAATTTTTTTCATTTCTACTGTTCATGCAGTTCCACAGTGATTGCTTTTAATTCTATGCAGTCATTCATGTAAAGCTGTTTAGTTATATTAAAATCAATTCTTTTCTTATTTTTTAAAAATTATTTCTTTATTGATTCTTTGGGGATATCACATCATGTACCCTAATTCAGCTCACCTCCTGCTCCCCCATATATCCTCTCCTCACCCCTGCAGAGCCTCCCCAAAAGAAAATCATGAAAAAAATCAAACTAAAACAAACAAAGCAAGCAAACACATAAAACCAAGAGCAAACCAAATCAGTAAAATCATAAAACAAAAACAAAAACCCCTAAACACCTCTTTGTTTCTCCTTTCCCACTTCTTCACCAACTCTTCCTTCATCCTGGTGGCGTTAGGAGTGGTGTGTCACACAGTGTACCCTTTGTCCAATCAGCTTTAGTGGCAGATGTTCATAGCAATGAGTCACTGGTCTAGTTTAAGGCCTCTGGTTTCTCTTACACCGTCATCACTAGATCCTCACCAGAACGCCTCTGGGATATCTCGAGGGCGGAGTCACGGAGATCCTGCTGATATTGTTTCACAGGACCAGTCCCTTTACGAGCTCTAGCAGGTCCTTCATGGGGTAGATGTCAGGGTTGGCTGTGGGCCTGAGTGCTAGGTGAGCTGGTCATTCTGGGCCACCAGGGCCTCCTGCCTCAGGTGAGGGGGCGGAGCCAGCTCCCATAGGCCCACGCCATCAGGGTTGGTTCTCTTCACCTGTGGTGAGGGGTGGGGCCATCTCTCCTGAGAGCAGGGGTCAGCTCTCTTGTGAGGGTCCAGGCCAACTCTCCTGCTGCAGTGTCCAGGGAGAAGCAGGGCCAGATTTCCTGGGGCCAGCAAAGGGCGGGACCTGCTCAGGATGGACCTCTGATTTCATCACGCATCGGTCCTATGGCCCCTGAGGTGACGTGGACCAGAGACATCAACACATACTCCAGCAGCAGCTGGACCATGGACCCAGACATGGCCCTGGGCAGCAGCTTGGGCCTGGATGACACCCTGGCTCCAGGTGGAAGCACTAGCCACCCAGATTGGGATGGTTCTGGAGGCACCATGACCCCTGGACACCACCAAGGTCTCAGGTTAAAGCCCCAACCCCAGGGTTCTGTGGGACGTTTGGTGGCAATATAGGACTTGGACTTCGGCACAGACCCCAGCCACAGTAGGACCATGGGCCCAGACATAGTCCTTGGCAGCAGCTGAGTCTGGATGTCACCATTGCCCCAGATGGCAGTGCATTTCATTGAGATTGGCATGGCCCCAGTGGCAGTGGGGTCCTCGGACACCAACATGGCCCCAGACCTTGGGTATCTGCATGGTCTTCCATGGTAACAGGAGCCTTGCTTGGACATCAACACAGACCCTGTGCAGTAGGGCCACGGATCCAGACATAAACCCTCATCTGTATCTCAGGCCAAGATGTCACCATGGCATTGGGTAAAAGCACAGGCCACTCAGATCTTCATGGGTCTGGCTGCATCATGGCTCTCAGAAACAAACTTGGACTAAGGTAGCTGACCTGACCCTGGGCATCCACACAGCCCTCAGTGGCAAGAGGAGCCACATACATCCACCCAGACCCTGGCCAATGTAGGGCCATGGATCCAGACATGGCCCTTGATAGCAGCTTGGGCCTGAATAATATAATGACCCCAGGTGGCAGCACGGGCCAACCAGATCTGTATGGCCTTGGCTACAGATTCCAACAAGGCCACAGGTTATGGCCAAGATCCCAGGCCTCCATGTAGGCCCTACTGGCCACTTGAGCCACAGATTTCAGCACAGACCCCAGCTGCAGCTGGACCACGACCCGGACAGGGCCCTAGGCAGCAGGTCAGCCTGGTTGACAACCTGGCTCTAGGTGGAGGAATTGGCCACTCAGATCAGGATGGCTCTGGCAGCAGCATGGCCCCAGACATCAACAAGGCCACAGGTTGCAGCCAAGACCCCAGGCTTCTATGTGGCCTTTAGTGGCAACATAGGCCATGGGCTTCAACACAGACACCAGCTTCAGTAGGACCATGGACTCATACATAGTCCTCAGCAGCAGCCCGTATCTGGATGTCACCCAGGTGGTGGCGAAAGCCACTCAGATCGGGACGGCCCAGTGGCAGTATGCACCCGGGACACCAACACGGCCCAGGTGGAGCATGACCTTTGTTGACAACAGGAGACGTGGACATCAACACAGACCCTGACTGCAGTAGAGCCACAAATACCAACTATTTTTTAAAAAAATATTCTTTTATCCTCAAAATATTTTGTTTTCATAGATGGAAACTTTAAAAAACACTAATATACATTAATAAGTAATTCATGAACTTGTTTTACAACTTTTATTTTTGGGGGTGAATGACAGATGGTCAAAGAACAGTGTATATTTGTATACCCTTCTTTACACAATAGTTATTTGGAGTGGCTTCAAACAAAACAATGTTCAGTATCCACAAGAACATTCTGTTCCACCTCATGGAATTTCAAATAACTCCTACCATGCATATGTATGTGGTTCATCTCTAAGAGAAACAGTTTTCTGAAATCCATACTCAATGCTGTTTTAAAATCATATTTAGTAGTGTTAATAGTGTAATCTACAGTTTAGTCTATCCCAAGAATTTCTATTTGATTCCTTTAGAAAGGTAATTAGTTCACATAAAACAATTGTACATAAATATTTAGTTCAAAAGCATCAGGAATGAAGAAAAAATTCCATAATTAGAAGCATACAAAAGTGGACTTGATTGATTTCTGAATACTCTTAGGCCATTGCTTAGTAAAAACTGCATTTTGAGAAGTTAGTTTAGTCTTCCTCTCTGGAGTTTGATGAGTAACTTATGGGTTTGGTTGAGTGATATAACCTTCAGTATAACAGCATGTGGTCTCTGAGTATTAGAGAAGATAAACCCATAACAATTGAAGAAAAAAGTCAAATTTTAAATTCTTGAGATAGTGGTTGTAAAAAGCTGGTCACTGTTTCAGTGTGGAATGAGGATAACTCATAATTTTGGATACTTGTAATAATGCAATAATCTCATGCAGATTTTGTTTTAGTGAAATTGTTTTGGATTACTGAGTTTTGAACTGCAGGGCCATGTATGTACCAGGCAAACCCTTTCTTGTGGTGAGATATTGTGTACCCCAGTATATTTTGTACCTAATAAACATATCTGGGAATCAGAGCACAGAGCCAGCCACTAGATTAGACATAGAGGCAAGACAGTGGTAGCACACACCCTTAATCCTATCACTCAGGAGGCATAGATCCATCTGGATCTCTGTGAGTTCAAGGCCACACTGGAAACAGAGCCAGGAATGGTGGCACATACCTTTAATCCCAGCACTTGAGATCTCATGCCTTTACTACCAAGTATTTGGGAAGTACACAGACCTTTAATACCAGCACTTGGAAGGAAGGAAGATGGCAGGGCACAGAAAGATATATAAGGTGTGAGTAAACAGGAAGTGTTGCTCTGGAGGCTGAGGAGTTGGTAAGGTGAGGTTGGCTGAGGCTTGTTCTGTTTCTCTGACCTTTCAGCTTTCACCCCAATATCTAGGTCTGGTTTTTTTTATAAATGAGACCGTTTAGCAATTCACGTTACACTTTCTCACTGGACTAAATCCCTACTCCTGTGATAGGCAATTTATGAGTAAGAAGTTAAATATTTGAAGATCCAAATACAAAGTCAAATCCCATGATGTTTTATCACTCTGTGCATATCAAGATACAACTCCTGAGTAAAAGAAAAATGCATTGTGTCACAATTTTATAGCAGAACTTTTTGCCTATATATATTTTCTTTTTTGTTGTTGTTGATTTTTTTTTTCAAAATAGGGTCTCATGTAAGCCAAGCTATTAAACTGGAGCTTGCTTTTTATAGTCTAGGATCTTGACTCCTGATCATCCTGCTTCTGTCTCATGAGTTCTGGGATTATAGGCACATACTACCCTACTCAGACATATGTTTTCTAAGATCGATACTATATCAGTTCCATTTTGTACACTCTTGTGTTTTGCCTTCTTGAGATGGGGTATAATTCTATAGACTGAGCTGCTGGCCTGGATCTTACTATATAGATCAAACTGACCCCAAACTCAAAGAGAACTCCCTTGCCTCTGCTTTCTAAGTGCTGTAACTAAAGGTATTTGCCACCGTATCTGCCCATTCCACCTTATTTTTCATGTTTTCTTAGTGAGCAATTCTCTACTCACAGGCTCTTGATATAAATGGAATTACATTTTTCAGAAGTTAGCATTTCTACTTAATAGTATTAGTCGAATATTATCAATAAATACTATAATATTGTGTCTATTTCACCTATTATAGAAAAGAAATGGCACAAAGACACCATACTGAATTTAGATTTTAGGTCTGATTTACAGACTTCAGCTACTTGACTTCATCTGATATGTATAAGAAGCAGTGGATTCACATTCTTGTGCTTCATGCCCTTTAGATAGATAGCTTTGTGATGGATTCCACATGGCATTCCCAGTTGCAGTGGCCCCAGGAGCAGGAGGCGCTGACTTAAAACATTTGTCTAATAAGACTTATCCACATAAAAAACTTTGAGTGACCTGGGAACCATTATATATCTATGAAACTTTTCTATAGTCAAAAAAAAAAAAAAAAGCCACACAAAGCCTGTTTCTCACAAAGCAATCTTTTTTCTCTATGAATGAGGACTTTTAAATATGATAAAGCCATTCCAGCAAATTTTCTTCAGTACTACCCACTGTAGGATTTCCTTACAGAATTCAGCTCTACTGCATTACTGAAATCATTTTCACTAATTACAATGAGAATCATAAAATGTGAAGAACAGATGAAAAATTTGAGATTTAATCAGAGAAACAAATAGTAATTAGGTTATCTTAAGTCCTTAATAGATAAATCTATATTTTGAAGCATCAATACTAAATTTTCTGATGTTTAGAACACATGAATAGGTATAGAAGTTTACACAGAAGACTAGAGTTGAATTTTAAAATCAGTCAGTTGTATCTCCAAATTTGAGAGGTTTGAAGAGAAAGGTGTATTTAGTTTGCATTTTTTAATTTTTAAACTTTTATAGAGCTCTATATGCTTTCAACATAATCTCTACAATGATAATTTTATTTAATGTAAATAGAACTGGTAAAATATTAATCTACAAATAAAATAAACTTATTGCATTCTATGAAAAGTAAAAATAAAATATTGGAAATAAAGTGAATCACAAATTAATATTTTAAATTTGATTTTTGTTTTGATGGATTTTGAATTATTAGTATAATACATGATATTTACTTTAATAGCATCTAAAATGTATGACATTTTACAATGTAGAGTAGGGATTTTGATGATTTTTCCATTACTCTTGAATATAGTTCTGATTCTAATTCTCATTAGACAACTAATTTTTAATACATGTCTTTAACTTTCTTGGCACTTAGCTTATTAACCTACCAAATATAAACTTGGACAACGTCCATGTCTATATAAGTTTATGATGCCCTGAAGTACATGATCGATGATATTCTTTTGTTGATTGAGTCCAATTGGTTCTTGAGGATATTTTGAGTTTCTGTGACATTGATCAGCTGTATACCCATTTTTAGGTTAATTTGTGTCTCTGAACTTCAGTTTTCACTAGAGATCATCAAAACATTGTTTGTCTCATAATAGCTCTATATAACGGCTTGTCTGATCATACAAAATCAATAATTAAGCCCTACACATAGAAATACCACACATGGATTCATCATTGTATGTATGTCCTTAAGTTATATTTAAGAACTTGTTTCAAACTATTAGATGTGATGTGATCCACACTACTTTACACTAGAAT
The DNA here is from genome assembly GCA_902168425.1 of Peromyscus attwateri. Classification (NCBI taxonomy): domain Eukaryota; kingdom Metazoa; phylum Chordata; class Mammalia; order Rodentia; family Cricetidae; genus Peromyscus; species Peromyscus attwateri. Next base: position 11,915 of record CABHPP010109224.1, read on the forward strand.
GAAGGAACATTGATTTTTAAATAATTTTCTACTATTATATCCTCATATGGTGGATAAATAATAACCATCAGCATTTAAATAGATTGTTTTGTCTTCAGAAGAAAAAATATGCCAAAGACCTCTGTACTAGAACTCAAGTAGAAGCATGAACAATATGGGGAAGAGACTCCTCTGTTTAAAGAAAGGCTGATGGAGTCTTGCTTGAAATATATTTGAGGGTACAAGCATGCTCTTGTCATCTACAAACATATACATACAACACACAGCAGGGCCGACCTCCTAGTAAACAGTCATGTAACTTGATGTATATCCTTGTTTAGGAAACAGCTTTGAACTGTGTATGGACTATATATTTTAAAGCCCAAGCATTGAACTTGGGAATAAATCTTTATATTTTAGTGTTCCTTATTATTTTCTCTAATTTTATTTTATTTTAAAAGTACAACAGGGTGTCTCAGCAGGTAAAGGAGCCTGCCCTCAAGCCTGAGGACCTGCATGCTATTAACAGGAGGTGCTTGGTTTAAGAACTGAGCTGTTTTCCACAAGTTGTGCTCTGACCTCCACGTGTGTACTGTGGCTCACACACACAATTTTAAAAAGCAATGAAAAAATTACAGTTAATCTGATTTTTGAGTTCTTCAAATTTTCTTGAAAACATAACATTACAAAAGAAACTCCAAACTCACAAGGATTTTTGTTTTAACAGTATTTCAGAAAGGGATGTTTGAGTTCAAATCACCTTATTACTCTTTCACTGCAAATCATTGCTAACTCTATGCAGGAGATGGTTTGTGCTCATTGCCTGATGCTGGGAAAGCTCTCTAGTTGTATATCGGGGCAGGTGGGAAATGTTGTATATTGGGGTGGGTGGGGAATAGTTCATTCAAGAAAGCTGAGATTTTCTGAGGGCCCTCGCTTTAAATGGAATTAGAGCAGAGCTAAGATAGCAAAAAAAATGCACACCCCATAACCACTGACTTCAAAGTAGAGCAAGGTTTATTTGTATTTTTAATGGGCATGCAGAAGGAAGCAGGTGATATTGCAGTGTTTACAGCAAACCACATGAACTAGTGGGTTAAGGGAAATGGCTGGATTATCCGTGTGTCAGCACTCTCAACCAATGAAACCTGTCAGCACGATAATTTTTTTTTTTTTTCTTTCGAGACAGGGTTTCTCTGTGTAGCTTTGCGCCTTTCCTGGAACTCACTTGGGAGACCAGGCTGGCCTCGAACTCACAGAGATCCACCTGCCTCTGCCTCCCGAGTGCTGGGATTAAAGGCGTGCGCCACCACCGCCCGGCTCAGCATGATAATTTTTAACAAATTGAGTCATTTAAAATACAGCAGGGGCCAGACTGAGTGCTTGTTTTGTTCTGATGAGAGAGATGACTCAGAGCAAAGACCAGAAGCACAATACTCACCCAAATGAAGGAGCTTTGAAAATTACAGTGGCTTTTTTCACAGCAGTACAGGTTTTCTTCCCCTCCCCCCCTCCCGCAAAGCAAGTTTACAGGAAGTGGCATTTGCTGGGGTACTGTATTTCCTGACCCAGTGCTGTTCTGTTCTTCTTTCCTTGCCTGAAACCAAGTAGTTTCCAGTTTCTCTAAAATCTGGGGGATAACTTTATAGGCAATATAATCTTTGTTAACCTAAACTTGCTGATGAAAATGCCAGACAGTGGTAAAGGAGGTGTATGCTGTACAAATTAGGCATATGCCGTGTTTTATCGCTCTACGTGTGGCTCTTACACTTGAGAAAATATTTTATAAAATAATAAATGCTGTGGGATCTAAATGCTGTGGGATCTAAAGTAACATTACTACCAGGATGACAAAATAAACATCCTGAAATCCCCCTATGGACTCAAATATACAAATATGGAATAACTTACAATCATACACTTCAGGCCTTTACTGAATTTCCAAGGCAGTGAAGATCCCCATGGGCCTCTAACTACCCCAAAAGTTAAGTGGGTATCGCAGTGGTAAGTACGTGTGAACGCTAGGCTTTTCTGGGATGCAAATGATTTTTACATAACTTATGAGACCTGAGATAAATGCAACACTATAACTTATGCCTTGAGAAGAATTTAAAACTGAGATTAAGTGGGTAGAAGACAGCTTAGTCACAAAATCCTAGCCTAGAGAGTATTAGGCTCTAGGCTCAACCTTTGGACTGAATGGAGAGGGAAGGAGGAAGGGTGTGGAGAGAGAGAGAGAGAGAGAGAGAGAGAGAGAGAGAGAGAGAGAGAGAGAGAGAGAGAGAGTTTCATTTATATTGTCTTCATACATGTATATATTTTAGGAAGCTTCTACTTTTTTAGGTTTCCATATTGCTCCTCAACTCGCCCTTAATTTTAGCTATTTCTCTCTGTGTCTCCTCCTTTGTGCCCCTTTCCGCTCCCCACCTGCTCTTCCTTGTTCCACACACCCCTCCTCCATCAATCCATGACTATCTATTCTATTTCCCTTTCCTAATGTCCATTTTTCTGGGTTTTCTACGGAGCATGCCCTGCTTTTTTTGTTTATTTATGTGAGTTCGATCTATTGATAATATATAGAAAGTAAAATAACACATCAGTAAATTACCTTTTGTTATGTAACACTTGCGTACTATTTGAATAATTTGAGTACTACTGCACTTCTATGTTAGTGCCATGATTTCTAAATCATGCTTGTTTTAAAAAAATAAAAAAATTGATGAGGGAGAAACAGAAAGCAGGGTGTGCTAATTTGTTTTCTGTTGCCAGGATAAAATACTCTGGCCAAAATAAACTTGGGGAGGCAATAGTTTATCAGGCTTACAGGTCACAGCACACTAACCACCCCGTCATCGAGGGAAGCCACAACAGGACCTGAAGCAGGAACCTGCAGGCAGGACCTGAAGCAGAGACCATGAAGGAGTTCTGCTTACTGGCTTGCTTCCCTGGATCACTCAGCTACCATAGATTGTGCAGCAGGCTCATCTACTTATGGATTTTACTGCTCCTAGTGGGTTGAGCTCTCCACATCAATTAGCAATTAAGAAAACACCTCACAGACACATTTACAGGGCAATCCGATGGAGACAGTTCCTCAATGTAGGTTTCTTCTTCTCAGATGACACTCAGTTTGTGTCAAGTTGACTGCTGAAACTATGACAAGAGACAAACATATGAAAATCAAAAGAAAGCAGCAAGAAAAATAAAACGGCATGTTGATGCCATGAAAAATGCAAATGAACTGTGTTGGTCAGCCTTCTATCCCTGTAACATCAGGGCTTATAAGAGAAAAGAGTCATTTGGCTCACACATTTGGGGATTTCCGTCTATGAACTATCTGCTCTGCTGGTTTGGGATCTGGGATGCGGCAGCACATCATGGCAAGGAACTCCTGGAGGAGCAATTCCTTCACCTCATTGCAGAAGTACAAGATAGAGCAGAAGGGGAAGAGGACAGGGACCCTGGTGTCCCCTTCAAAATCTGGACTAAAAACTTCCCAATGCTCCCAACCTCTCAGTGTTTCTACCACCTCCTAAAGGCGCCACTAGATACCAATCTTCTAATACACGGACCTTTGAGGGACACTTATCCAAACCTCGATATGACTATTTAACTAGCAGTTTAAAAATCACCTTTCGTCAAGTTATATTTAGTTACATTACATGAACTAAGGGGAAATTGAAAATAAGTTTATGGTAAAAGAGGAACCAAATGAGGAGTAGCCGCAATAAATCAGTGTTGTCTCTATGGTTATCAAATGGAGGTATCATTAAGAAAGGTAGGCCAGTGAAAACTTAGGCTGCAATGTCTATCAGAAAGAGTTATCATCGTTTTAGGCTCATATTTTATATTGTTGCTAAATAACAGAAAAACCCCAAACTTGGTAGTTTATAACGATTATTTAGTTCATATTTCAGTGGAAGGGCTGTTTGTTCTGGGACCATCTTTATGACTGAGTCTCAGCATGAGTAATTAAAATGACAGCTACCTGTCTTTGACCAGTCCCCAGAAGAATTGATCTAAAAATACTAACAGAGATCCCAGTAGCCGTGAGGAAGGGAAGAACAAATCCATACTGATTTCCAGCTTTCTTACCTCGTCATTTTCCCCAGTATCTCACTGATGATGACCAGGCACTTGTATAAATACAAGGATGCAGCAAGAGGGTGCAATTATCAATGGGCAAGAGCACCGCAACATCACAAAACAGGTGAATTCAGGGAGACAAAGCACCATCGGTGGCCAATTTTATATCTATCACAATATATATAATTCAGCTTAAACACGCCACACACAGAGACAAGCATGTTCATACCATGTTTGTCCTTCAAATTGAAGACCCTGACATTAACCTGCACACCTATGAACACCTGATTTGTGACAATGAAGTCAAAACTGTACAATGGAAAAAAGAAAGCATCTTCAACAAATGCTGGCATATGGTGCTGGCATAACTGGATATCAGCAAGTAGAAGACTGTAAATAGATCTGTATCTATCGCCATGCAGAAAACACTGAACCTGATAGAAGAGAAAGTAGGAAGTAGTCTTGAATGCATTGGCACAGGAAACCACTTCTTAAATATAACACCAGTACCATAGACACTGAGAGCAACAATTAATAAAACGGGACCTCCTGAAACTAAGAATCTTCTATAAGGCAAAGGACACAGTCAATAAGACAAAACGACAGCCTACAGAATGGGAAATATCTTCACCAACTCCACATCTGACAGAGGTCTGATCTCTAAAATATATAAAGAATTCAAGGAACTATTCATCAAAATACCCATCAATCCAGTTAAAAAAATGGGCTACAGAACTAAACAGAGAATTCTCAACAGAAGAAGCTCAAATGGCCAAGAGACATTTAAGGAACTGCTCAGCATCCTTATTCATTAGGGAAATGCAAATCAAAATGGCTCTGAGATACCATCTTACATCTGTCAGAATGGCTATGATCAAAAACACTGATAATAGCTTATGTTGGGAAGGATGCGGAACAAGGGTAACACTCCTCTACTGTTGTTAGGAATGCAAATTTGTACAGTCACTTTGGAAATCAGTATGGCATATCTCAGAAAATTGGGAATCAATCTACCTCAAGACCCAGCTGTACCACTCTTGGGCATATACCTAAAGAATGCTCAACCATACCACAAGGACACATGCTCAACTATGTTCATAGCAGCATTATTCGTAATAGCCAGAACCTGGAAACAACCTAGATGCCCCTCAACCAAAGAATGGATAAAGAAAATGTGGCACTTATACACAATGGAGTACTACTCAGCAGTAAAAAACAATGACATCATGAAATTTGCAGGCAAGTGGATGGAACTAGAAAAGGCATCCTGAGTGAAGTAACCCAGACTCATATCATTATTTTTAATGTATACTCCAAAATTGCTGTGGTAAGATAGTCAGAAAATGCTCTTTTGAATGATTTGGATCCTTTGAAGGTTAGTAAGCTTTGATATAGTGATCCACTTTAATCTATGTTCACTTGAAAATGAATGTTCTGAACATGTGGTACAATGTCTAGAAGTGTCCATGTTGCCAGTGTTTTTCAAATTTATACTGTTTGCACTGCATAGCTTTATGTCATCTTGACACAAGCTGGAGTCATCAGAGAGGAGAGCTTCAATTGAGAAAATGCCTCCATAAGATCAAGCCGCAACCAGCTAGCAGGGAAGTTTCTTAAGTAGTGATCCATGGATGAAAGCCCAGCCTATTGTGGATGAGGCCACCAATCCACTAGTGGTCCAGGATGCTGTAAAAAAGTAGACTGGGCAAGCCATATAGAACAAACCAGTAAGCATTGCTTCTGCATCAGCTCCAAATATCTGCCTTGTTTGAGTTCCTGTCCTGACTTCCTTTGTGATGAACATGGTATCAAAGCATAAGCCAAATAAATCATTTCCTCCTGAAGTTGCCTTAGTCATGGTGATACATCACAACAATAGTAACACCAACTAAGACACTGTTATTTCCTTTGCTCCCTGTCAATTGCTTAGAGAAATTAAAACCTCTACCTATTTATTTATCTTTCTCTCTTTTCTGGTAGTATTTTTTCCCTGAAATTATTTTAAATGTATTATTGGATGCATTTAAGATTCTTCACAGCTTCTTGCTTAATTAAAATTTCATGTTCATAAAAATTTAAACTTTAGTTTTGGTTATTTTGATTGTCTTGAAGTCTATATTGTTTAAAATAGTAATGAGCCATACTAGTTTTCTTATGTGTAAAGAGATGCTTTTTTTTATACATAGCATTCTTGTCTATTTCTTCTAGTTTAATTTTTAATAGTGTATTGCCGGATTGAACTTTATAAAAATAAGTTAACTAATGAAGAAAGTTTTTAAAATATCTATTTCTTCTATTTATGGAGTGCAGTTGGCCTACTTTAGTTACTGTATGAATTAATACATATTGGTTTGTCCACTCTGTTAGTTTTCCATTTCTTCCCTTTACTTTTTATTCTGTGTGTTCCCTCTTTCCTGATTTATTTTAGATGAGTCAAACCTTTTATTCCTCTCCTCTATGCTTTTATTCTATAGTGACATCTCTGCTTATACATGTGTGTTTCTTCTAATAATATATTACTTCTGTTAATTAAAATTTCAGCAATCTTACAATAATGGTATCCATACACAACCCATCTTATTATTTATTATGTATTTCTCTGTGTGTGTATCTGGAAATTTATGATAGAATAAATATTACAAAAATTTAAAAATAGAAACAGCTTTAGTAAAGGACTCATTCCAGTTTGCTGTATTTATTTACTCTCCATTTATTCACAACTTCTTCAATTATTTACGTGGGCATATTTTAACTTGGTTTTCAAAATCTTTGGTTATCAACAACTGAGTTGTGTGAACACAGTGAAGTATGCCTACACAAACTAAGATGTATATCTACAAAACTAGATTGTATAATTTCCCCCAATTGTTCACATGCCTCCTGCTGCTTCCTCTCAATTTATGCCTTTTTTCCTTAATTATTATTAACACACACACACACACACACACACACACACACACACACACACACACACACATCTCTGGAAAAAAGTTTAAATACATTCTACACATTAGATTATATAATTTGATGGGGCCATCCTCATCTGTGTAGTAGTCTGTTGTTGACCAAAACCTTACACAATCCACAGCCACACCTAAAAAGTATTTATTACTAATTTAAACTAACATTAAAAATAACTTTTCATATAAAACCCCACATTTAACAGGATGGCTTTAGTTATATTTTTTATATTCACAAAACAATTAATTTCTATGGTACTTTTCATTTGTAATCTTCTTTCAGACATTCAATTTATGAATAATTTTCCTGAAAATAGAAAACATATATATATGAATCTGACTCTTGAACCAGATGAAGCATATCTGGATTCAAGTTACTGTGAGAAAAATCTTCTGATCCATTAATTTCTTCCTTTAAATTTTTTTTGCAGATGTGATTTGTGATTTGTAAGAATTGTTACTGTAAGATCAATTGTTTTCCATTTATACCCTTTAAAGGTTACTGTATTTTAACACTAACCCCAATAATAACATTTTGCTGCACATTGTCTTAAACCCACTGAAGGTTATTTATGTATAACCTGAAGTGTTTCTCACTTATATATCTTGGTTTGCATAATTATTTCTCAGCACATAAATTCAGGTAAATTCACTGTAATTTATCAACTAAAAATAAGAGATACTTGTCAGCACTAGAAAATTACTACTTACAAGAATATTACTACTTAAAGAAAATTACTGCTTACAAAATATAGACTTCCATGTTTCATATTTAATAATTGATATACAGCACTCAGGGTACTTAGGATTGGTCTTGTCCAGTTTTAGCTACATTCAATGAATATCATCTCTGGGAAATCTGTTTTAGTTATATTAGTGATAATTAAAAATACCTTCATTTTTTTTTTAGCTTAATGTAATTTCCAATTCTGTAGTTTTATACTTAGTGATCCACAGAACAAATAAAAGGCAGAGTCAAATTTTTTCTTGTTCTCTAGAAAGGGACACAGGGAAGATCTGCAGTGCATCTTCTCTATCATGTAGCATTGTCTGCATTCTGAATTATTAAGCATCATAAACCCGCACTAAAGAAATCTATTGTGGAGTGTCCACCAGAGAAGACTGCTTGGACATGATTTAAGGCAATAGAAAGTCTTTATTAGCTAGCTAGTGACTCTGGATGTTTGGGATACCATTATAGCACCAAGCCTTTCTAAGGGTGGACTTTTAAGCACAAAAATTGTATTCTGTGTTGATATACTTCAGTTAACAAGAACAGTTATCCGGAAGCAGAAAGTGTAGAAGCCAAAAAGCAATGTTAGGTATATGTAGCATGAATCTTAAAAGTTCTTATTAATAAAATCAAACCTGAGCCAGGTATTGGGGTAAATGCTGGAAGGTCAGAGAAATAGAACAAGCCACAGCTATCTCACCTTGCCGGATCCTCAGCTGGTCTTGCTTCCTCAGACTGGAAGCCTCTATGTCCTCATATCCGAATGACTCTCAGCTGAACTGCTGCTAGAAGCCTGAATGCTTAACCAGGCCAAATGCTTCTCCAGGCCAAATGCCTCTCCAGGCCAAATGCCTCTCCAGGGCAAATGCCTCTCCAGGGCAAATGCCTCTCCAGGGCAAATGCCTCTAGTTTCTGGTCCTCACGCCTTATATACCTTTCTGATTTCTACCACCACTCCCTGGGATTAAAGGCGTGCTTTCTGGGATTAAAGGCGTGGAGTCACCATGCTTGGGTGTATCCTTGAACACATGGATTTCTGCCTCTGGAATGCTAGGATTAAAGGCGTGTGCTACCACTGCCTAACCTTTAATATTGTGGCTGTTCTGTCTCTGACCCCAGATAAGTTTATTAAGGTACACAATATTTTGGGGAATACAATACCACCACAGGTATATTTAGAGAATTTCCCAGAATTATGGATTCGATGGATTAATCTTTGTTTTTGTTTTGGCAGGTGATACTATGTGTTGAGTTTCATGGCTTGAATGATACTTCCATCATGGAATCGGTTATGCTAAGGTCTGTGGTCTACTAAGATCCAGGGCCCTATTAAAAAATCAAAACAAAACAAACAAACAAACAAAAAAAAAACGGCAAATAATTTGGGAGTCAGAATCTTTATAATGGGGACTGAGGCATCTTCCAAGAGAAAGTTTTTTTCTCTGGGAAGGAGAAGGTCTTTGGTTTAGTCAAGGTGTCAGGTCCTCAGATGAACAAGTGCATCCGGGTCACTTTGCTCAGCTTTTTCCATACTAATCTCCTGAGACTGGGAAAGGAATGAACATCTGTCAACGCAGCCAATTGTGGACTTCACCAAAGTGTGATACACAGACATCTCTTCTGGCAACCAGAGACCATGGCTCTCAAAATATTAGACTACCAAAGAGCGCACACAAAAGAATGAATAGAGTACCTGGTAAGTGTGCAAGGTGCCTTCTTCATTCCTGGACCCTTCACTCTATATCAGCACATATTTTATATTATCAAAATTTAAGAATAGTGTTCAGAGATCTGATACATTCTATGTGAAGCAATTGAGTGTTGAGGGAAATCATGCACTGATATTATTTGAAGTAATCTATGGATTTCTCTGTAAATACCATTAGCGAATAGCTGTAAGCTGGTTTCAGAAATAAAGGGACTTGCAACATTTTTAACATGTTATACACAGTGCATATTCTGAAATTCCTCATATGTGGATGTTTCATGAGTCTAAAATCCTTAGTTTTTAAACACACATGTAACAAGAAACTGTTACCTACTTTCCTGACAGGAAAAACAGCTCCTTAAGTAAAGTTTAGAGGAGCAAACATAACTCATCTCTTGAATTTACACAGACAGAGAAGCCTGAATTTGCAGAAAAGTACAGTCAGCACTTGGGTTTCCTGAGCCGCTTTGTGAAACCCAAAGGAGCACTGGAGAAGAGGATGAATTTGAGGGGCCATTGAGCACAGAGCACTTTTCCAATTACCGAAACACCTGCACTCTATGGCTTTATGCTGATCTGCTGTGAACATTTTACAGAGTGTTTAATAGTCCTTCAAATTCTGAATTCCACAATCAAAGAAAGTTGGGTTGTAGGAGACTTCTCAATTTGGGCTAATTTGATACTAGACCCAGAGTGTAGCATGTTTGACCTGTAAAATCTCAAATACTAATCATAGACACTCTAATGAGCAAGCTCCATGAATTGCCTTAGTATTGTTTTGTTTTGCTGATTGAGAAGAGATAGTTGGAAAAAGAAATGACTCAGCACTTGAGTGGTAAAACTATTTACATGGGCAGGAAGGGCTGCTGCAGGCTTATAAAAATCTTGCCGCAGATATATTATTCCCTCTCTTATGAAAGTATGGCTCAGGTAGGGCCATTCATTTTCAAGCATCCTTTTGAACATTCAGTGCTCCAAACAAACATGTGTTTTGGTGCCAGAGGGTCTGAACAATAATTACTGTAATTATTTCTGTTTACCCTAGGAGAAATTCTGTAGCCCAAACTGGAACATGGGAACTGTTGGGCTTTTAAACACCCCTTCTCTGTATAGTTAGCCAACAGTAAACGATGGATATAAAGTTTATCTGTATTTATGCAGCAGTTTCAAAGAAGCACAGTTTTAAAGTGCAGGCACAGCACTTTTCAAATCCTGCCAGCTATGTTTTCAAAATCGACTTTGGACTAAAACATTACTGATGGGACACAATGTGTAACTCTGAAGGTAATACTGCATTAGGAGTCTTCTCTAGTGTTACTGTGGCTCTTATGGAAATTCCCAAAGCCTGGCACTTTTCTAGTGAATGGCAACATAAAAAGAATATCATTGAGGCCAATTATTTCATAACTAACCAAAAAAAGACCCAATAAATTCCCCCACATAATTTGTTAGCAACAACTAATACTAGCCAACATGCCTCATTACTTATTCTTAATTTCACATTAAATTCAAAATTCACATCTTGAATAGGTGCCTTCTTAGTTTAGTTCTGTCTCTGGCTATTTTGTTCTATAATTTCAGTCAAATAAAACATTAGCAATATTCAAATCCATTCAAAAGTATATTTGATGGCTTATCCTCAGGGCAAGGGTTGTTTTAAAACTCCATAGCACAAAGGGATAAATCTTACTTTATACTAATAAACTGTCATTGTTAAAGCTAAGAAATGCAAAGTACATTTGTATTAGTAGGAAAAAGTATCAGGGCTTTAAGATTCATTTACTCTAGAGTTTACTAGATATTACTTTTAGAACCAAATTAGTAGCAAGCGACATTATTAACAGTGGGTTTTTCCATAAGTTGCTATGGATGGAAGAATGAAATTCTTCTCTGTGTCTCAGTTATTCATTTGAAAAGAAGGTATGGGTATCTTTCTGATATGGGTCTGCTGGAAGTCTGTCTACTTTCACATTGAAGCAGACTTTTTATGTACTCAGGTTTTCTGAAGGTAAATTAGAGTTTGGGGCAATTGAGTGAATATACTGATGCATTTCAATTGCTGGTGGATCAGAACTTTGTGAGTTTACTTGGATAATGGTAGAGCAGAAGAGGGGGCAGAAAGATTGTAAGAGCCAGAATACAATGAAATCTGTGCAACAGTCTCTCCTAAAATTGGCTGCATAAACAACACCAAACCACAGCAACATCAGTGAGCATGGGAAAGTTGAAGGGGGAAATTTTCACAGAGCCTGACTCTTGGGCAAAAAACTAGAGGCCTCTAATGGAGAAAGAATTAGCCTCTCCCAGGGATAAAACCTTATTGGGTTTACAGCCTTTAAATCATTTCACCAAACAACAAATATTGACTCAGCAGGTTGTATTTATACAAATTTTGTGCACACACACGTGCACAAATGCACACACACACACACACACACACACACACACACACACACACCAATAGTCAGAGAGCAGGGGCATGGAAGTCGTTTGAGAGAAGAAGATTGGGAGAAGCTAGGGGAGGAGAGGGAGATGGGAAAATGATGTAATTCTATGACAATTAAAAAATATTTAAAAAAACGAAGAATCAACTTTAGAGGTTCACTAGTATCTAACACCATTTTCCTTAAGTCTTATTCTAAGGAATTCAAATCCTTAAATATTTGAGTTATTCTGGTACTTTATATAAACTTTCAATAAATAATTCTACTAAAATGATTTTGCAGTTTCCATTCCCCCCTCCCTATTAGCAATCTTTATCTCTACAGCATAGAAAGTTGTTGAGGAAGAACTCCAGGCTTATGTGAATTGTTTATAAGGATACGTGCACAAATCTCTACTTATCTCACGCTCTAATATCAGCAACAAATAAATTATCTCATGTGAGGAAAGTCTTATGAAACAATGGGTTTAGTTTGTATCACTTACCAGAGTAAAGGTGAAGGGTGACTTAAAAGAACTTGGGCAACTTATAGACAGCTACCTAGCTGAAAAAAAAATGGATCTCCTCTCTGTATAACTGTAGGTTTTTCTTTTTTGTTATTGAAAATAATTTTTATATACTGTATATTCAGATCATGGTTTCCTCTCCTTTTATTTCCTCCTGTTGCTTAATGTGTGAGTCAGGGTTATCTAGAGGAACATGAACATATGTGTAAGTGTGTATGTATATATGTATATATAAATGGGGTTATTAGAATAGTTTGCAGGCTGGAGTACACTTAGTTCAATAATAGCTGTCTATCAACAGAAGGTTCAAGAATCCAATCCACAAGTTTGGAAGCTTAAGCTGGTCTTTAGTGTAAGCCAGAATGCTGAAGAAGTAGGTTCTCATGCCACAGAAAGAATCGACTGGATAGCAAGAGTGAAAGCAAACAGGCAAAGAGGGAGCAAGCTTCATTCTTCCATGACCTTTATATAGGGTTCCGACAGAATGTGTGGTCCAGATTAAAGGTGGATCTGCCCACCTCAAAAGAGCAGGATTAAATGTGTATTTCACCCCTTAAAATCTGGGTTACAAGTGGGTCTTCCCTTGAGAGCTTGTTTGGAGGTTCTAGCTGGGGAGGACAGCTATTCATATACCTGTGAACGGTCCTCCTCTCTTTAGGGAAAGCCGTCCTCTTCAACTTCCTCTGAAGCTTCTAGCTTCAGGATGGATGCACATGGAGTGGTGAGAGTAGGAAGGGAACATTCACCTAGCCAGCCAGATCAGCCCAATCAAACTTTGGCAATCAGTCGGGTGACAGAGGTCTCCGCCAGATGGCCCTCACATCCTGCCCTTATTTCCCTGGATGACAGACTTCAAGCTGTAAGATGAAATAATCCCACTTCAACAGAGGGTCTTCCCACTTCAAATGATTTAATTAAAATGAAGTCCCTCACAGATGTGCTCAGCCATTTTGGTTTTAGTTATTCCAGTTGTGTTCAGGTTGACAGCCACCTTTAGCCATTTCACTTACCTTGGGTGAGTCCTTGTGAGTTCTTCCTCCCAGGATGTAAATGATGGAAAGAGACTGGCCTCCATAGACCCTCTCTGCTAATAATTAGTTTCGACCTATAAATCCTTAGGAGTGAATGTGGCCTCATGAGCAACCCCCACCCCATGATGAAAAGTTAATGGACCAATCTTACATAGGCTTCCTCTTGATAGTCAGAGCTCCTGATGGTTCAAGAAGACAGTGGACAACACTATGCCCAGGGGACAGTGGTCCAAAACAAAGACTTATCCCTTACACTAGTGATAATAAGCTAATATACTGTTGAAGCAGTATAATGGTGTGAATGGTAACCATCCTTTGGCTTCATGTAGCATTTCCTTCATTTCCTCTTAAGCAAGCTTCCTTAGTTCTTAGTGGATCTCTAGTAGAATTTTGGATTTTAATGTTAACTCTATTTTCTTCCCAAAATGCAAGTCTATAAATATAAGTGCCTTGTATTATGCAATTATTTTAGTATTTGCTAATGAAATTTTCCTCATTGATAAATGCAATTAAACCTTACTTGTGGGAAACACAGCTTTTACCTCCAAGGATATAAGATATAATTAATTCTTGGGCCTAATATGAGTTATCATTGTCTGGGATCACCAAAGAACATGTCTCAGCATGGAGATGCTTTCATGAAATTTTTACAGTGAAAGAACAAAGAAAATCACAACTTAAGTATTTTTTCAAATACACTGGTGGAAACATCAGACATGTTATAGCAAAGAGAGAAGTCTCTGTTATAAGTCTCAGATGCTATCTCTGGGTTAGTAGAAGTTATTGGTCTTGTTAACACATTGCAAGACATTTTACATGAGAGGAGAAAAGTATATTAAGTCACATACAGAGGTGGACAATGATTGACAATTACAGGGAGTAAGACACCCCAGGATAATTTGAATCTGGATTTATAGCATTCCAATTCTGAGAGATAGTGAAGTTCCTTTCTGTCCATCAACCCTGTAGAATCATTAACACAGGTATGGCTTTGTTTCTGGAAACTTAAATTCATAATACTCAGCAGGAAAAGGATGCTTATTATTCTCATAAAGCAAAACAAGGGTGTTCAGGGATTCCTGTAGGAATGTAATATCTGTCATCATAACAGTAGCTAAAATATTTGTGCCTTGCTGAGAGCATTATCAGTCACTGAGGTTCTGTTTCAGAAATGACTGTAAGTGGAAAACAGCTAATTCAAGCCTAGCAAAGGTGTTCACAGGTACCCCATGAGCCTTTGGGAAGTGTTTACTGATCATGGTGGATAATGGGAGACAATGTTATGCAGAGAATGTTTAAAGTGACTTTTGGAGATTCATGCACTGAATCAGTACCGAGGCACTCTGTAGTAATAATTCTCCCAGTGTCAGGTATGCCTTAAAACCAACACAGATTACATTTACCATCAGATCAATCTCAGACATTATCTAGTTTTCTTTTATAATAGTTTGAAAGTATCTGGTATGTGAAATCACTGCAGCAGTTTGAGTGACAAGCTTCTGGAAAAACTTTCATCTTTCGTCCTGATATAGATCTACAATCGACTGAAACTTTCTTTAGTTCAATTAAGTCTTGAATTAGCCCAGGCCACTTAATTAGGATTTTATTTCTAAAGACATATCAGGAAACTAGGCTGGTTTGGACAGTTTTTGCTATGAAGTAAGTGTAAGTCGTATCTCCTTGCCATTGTAACTGAAAGATAAATATTTAATAATCTTGGAACCTTCCCATCCAGACATTTCATAATCAGGAAGGCATCTTGAGCTCATGATTTTATGTAAGGATGCAATCAGGCTCCTCTTAATGGAGTGTCTCCAAGCACATTTTGAGTTGAACTCAAATGACTCAAACATTGCATAGTATTTTTCACAATAAGTTAACAAAAAACAAATTTTATTGTATTATATTGTAAATTTGGGGTCACAAAGTGAACTGAGAATGCTGCTTTCCATTAAAGACAATGCAATGCTACAGTAGCATTATTACCTAGGTGACAATTAACAAAGGAAAATACAATGACAAAGAGGATGCTTTAATAGTAAAATATAAAGAAGATTAGTACAACAAAAATAGGATGATTATAGTCATCTGTGTATGTAGACTGTATTCAAAATTATTTTTGTATTAAAAGTATAGGTTTTAAGGGAAAAAGAGACCTGTAGAACTCGAAAAGCAAAAAGTCTGCCGTTCCTAAAGGAAACAATGTACGTAGTCAGATGTAGGTAGATGTATGCCTTGTGCTTTGAAAATTGAAACTTCCTTCTTATATCTCATGATATTATATGATAACATTTTCCTTTAAGAAGTACAGCTATGGAACTGGAAACCCAAATCCTGTCACTGAATGCTTACAAATTATTTTATAGAGGTTCACAAATAGCGATGAAACTCTTCAATTCACAAGAAATATGGGATCATGGACACCTATTTGTTTCCTTCCAAAACAACTTGACATTCTTTCAGATTTGATCTAACTGGGTTAACCAAGTAGACTAGAAATATTGCTGATGTGCACAGAACTCTTACAATTCTGACTTGCTCTTATGAACTTGATATCAACCATACTAAAGAAGGAGGGATTTCAGAAGAAGCATTCTGCAAGTTTCCAATTTTGAAGCTATTTTCTCCATAATGCAAGGGCTAACACAGACAGATTTCTACAGCTGGCTGCAAAAAGAGAAGTCTGTCTCTTGGAAATACTGCATCAGCTTTGGACCACGTCCTGGGATGTGAAAGCTGGAAAGCAAAATTTGATAGTCGATATTTTTAGTTAAAACTTGAGGTCAAATGAGAGACCTTTTAGAGACAAGTCCTAGAGATAATTTAAAGATACTGGGTTTAAAATGTCTAGAATCTGAACTTAAGTTCTGAACTGTCTTAAATAATACTGAGCAAAAAGTGATCCCATAAAAAGCCCCATTCTGAAAACAAAATCTAGAATTCAAAGCAGGTTTTAACCCATAGCCTATATATAGCCAAGGCACACAGGTAGGAAAACAGATAGTCCACATCAAAGGCATGTATGTATGAAATCTGAAGAAGACACATGCCTGGAAAAGCACTATGACAAGGTTAGAAGCCATGAGTTAGAAGCTGGTCTTGGAAATATCTTTTTTTTTCTAGTTGGAAGATGTAGTGTTTTACATTGAAGTGTGTGAAAATGGCCTCTCATTTTAAACAATTCCCCTTTCACTTATTGTTATACATATTGCACAGGAACAGTACAGAGATTTATGCCTCAGAAATTACTTTTAATTTAGAACTCTGTTTTGCAAATAATCTAAATTTGTTCTCTCCATGAGACCAGATACTAAGTGAGTTTGTTTTCTGAAAAGTCTCAGGCAATATACTAAGCAAACAGTGCTTCTTTCAGAGTAGTGTAGAAATTCCAGAAGAACCAAGATCTGTTCTACTAGGAAAGAGTTTAGAGGGACCTTTTAAAAACAAAATGAGGCATTTTAAGGCTGTAAACAGGTTATTAGTTAATAATTACAATTAGAGAATAAATTTGCTTCTACAGTTCATTGGTGCAGCACAGATCTCATCACTATTGAACTAAACAAGAGTTCAGCTCATGCACTAGGGATTGATCCTGATCTCACTGCCAGGGGCCCCTCAAACAGACCAGGCTACACAACTGTCACCCTTATGCAGAGGGCCTAGTTTGGTGCCATGCAGATTTAACAACTGTCTGTCTAAAGTTGATGAGTTCCCAAGAGCTTGGTTCAGTTGTCTCTGTAGATTTCCCCATTGTGGTCTTAACGCCCCTTGCTCATATAATCCCTCTTCCCTCTCTTCTATTGGATTCCCAGAGCTCAGCCTGGTGCATGGTTGTGGATCTCTGCATCTACTTCCATCAGTTCCTGGATGAAGGCTCTATGATGACAATTAGGTTATTCACCAATCTGATTACTGGGGTCAGCCAGTTCAGGCACCCTCTCTACTATTGCTAGTAGTCTTATCTGGGGTCATCATTGTGGATTCCTGGGAATTTTCCTAGCACCCGGTTTCTCACTAACCCCATAATGTCTTCCTCTATCACCTATGGTGAGATGCCTTGCTCCGCCTTGATGCAGCCAGAAGGGGCTTGGTCCTGCCTCAACTGAATGTACTAGGCTTTGCTGTCTCCCCATGGGAGGCCTTACTCTTTCAGAGGAGGGGATGGGGGTTCAGGGGGAAGAAGGGCTGGGGGCAGGGGTAGAGGGAGAAAGGATGAGAGGGGGATCTGTGGTTGGTACACATGAATGGTGTACAAAATGACTAAAAAATTTCTTAAATAAAAAAGAAAGAGTTCAGTTTATACTGGACATATGGTGTTCTCTTTGAACAAACAATGTTCTTTTATTCTGTCACCAATTTATAGAGTACTCACTTCACATCAGGGTGACATTTGATACATCAAATGGAGTTACTGTTGTTAACTTCCTCCTTCAAATTTAGCATTCCTGAGAAACATCTCAAAACTTCATCTATTTATATTTCAAGCAAGAAAATGCCTCATGGTAAAGGCAAAAAAATATTCAGTAAATTCAGTGCCTAAAAAGACTTTGGTCCAATCTACTCCATTGACTAGTAAATAAACAGAAGCATTAAAAAAAGCATTTTAACTTTTTTAATGTGGGAATTCATATGAATATAATCTAAGCTTTTCCTACTTTCTCTTTAGGTTTATTACAAGGAGTCTACTTACAGCTATGTAGACTACTTTTAAATATCTTAAATGGAAAGGAAAATCTTTAATCAAACCATTATTGAAGAACTATCCTTAAAAGGGATAGTATGATGAGTATGATTTTATTTGTCATTTTTCCAGATTTTAATTAAGTCACAAGCTTGACTCTTGAAATCATTCCTCAATGTATGTAAGGAAAGGTCTGGCATGCCATTGCACAGTGGGGTGTAGTGGGTAGCCAGTCCATCTTTGACCTGGAAGTTCCAACCCCCATTGAGGCTTTGGTAATGGTCACGCCTACAAGGTGGTGCTGAGAGAGGACGCTGAAGACCCGGGTTCCAGATGCGGGCTCTCTGAGTTCCTGGACCCTGGACGCTGGAGGTAGACCAATCAGAGTTCTCCAGAGATCACCGCCGGACTGCGCCACACCTTTCCCAGACTCTGTAAACTATCCATTCACTTATAAGTTACCCCACAAAATAAACCTCCCTTTTAACTACGTGGAGTGGCCTTAATAATTTCACCAATAGTGAGGTGCTATACCCAATCCTGAACATTGAATTTGGGGTCTTCAACATGCTAAATCTATATCTCCAGCAGTAGCTATATGTATATAAAAAAGCTAGAGACTGTATATCAAAAATTATGAGAATGTTGATAAATGCAATAACAATTAATGAAAAAAGAAGCCATAAATTTGAGGGAAAGTAGGAAGGTATATACGGAAATAGTTTGAAGGAAGGAAAAGAAAGGAAGAAAAGTTGTGATAATATTATAATATCAAAAATAAAATAATAAAATTAAATGATAAACATCT
>CABHPP010109225.1:0-17852 GCA_902168425.1 Peromyscus attwateri
CCCCCTCACCCCTGTTCTCAAGCCTCCTATGTTTTTTTTTTTTTGATTCTTGTGTGTGTTCCCCTCACTGATCCCCGTGATGGAAGTGTCCCATGCACCAGGACTGTCCTTTGTCCCTGCGCAGTCTCCAGCCCTGAGTACTCTCTCCACACTATTTTTGAACGGTTTTCTTAGGGATTTATGCGTTATATCTTAAGTTAAAACGTCCAGCTCCAAACAAAGGTTAGGGAAAGGAAGGCAGAAATGGTTGGTTTGCCTTTGCTTTTTTGAGTAGGCATTACATGCACACACTTCAAATCCAGATGTTACCCAAGGGTGGACTGGGAAAGAGTAGCTCTCCGCCCTGATGTACCAAAGGGGCTTCCCCTGGAGAGGGGATGGCTTGTCCTCTCCAGTGGCTCCCTTAGGCTAAGCTCCTAGCATATCGCAGCCCCAAGGTAGGGTGGGACACTAGGATTCACTTCCTAGACAGGGCCCTAATCTGCTAAAGGCAGGCTCCTCCTCTAACGCCTGTAAATGTAAGGACTCTGACTTATTTCTCCGGTCGCTACTGGACCTCCACCACATCCCAGCTTTCCCTGAGCTGAGTGTTAGGGTTAGGGTCAGAGGGTTAGGGTTAGAGTTAAGGTTAGGGTTAGGGTTTATTAAGAGACCTAAAGTTCGACTCAGAGCAGGAAAGGATCTATACTATGTAAACCACACCCGGTGTCTCCTAATGTCCTGTTGTCCTCTCCACTGGAGACATCTGACGCTGTCGCTGTCAGCTCTTTTGTAAGTTTCCAGAGAAATGCCACAGGTGGATTCCCCATCCTTTATACACAACACAACACCCTTGTATATGAACCCTGAAGTAACATCCCCACCACCACCATGTGCGCACGCGCGCGCACAACCACAGGGTTTCATGTAGCCCAGCTGGCCTCACTCACACTTGCTGTTACTGAGGCTGGTATCATGCTCTCAATCCTCCTGCCTCCACTCCCCAAGTGCTGAGATTACAGGCATGTGCCACCACACAGGGAATAACTTCTATTTCAGGTTTGATGCTGGAAATGACCCCTTGCAGTTCCTGATGAGACACCTCAGTCTGTCTGTCTCTCCACTGCCCTGAGAGTCGCGACTTTCCAGGAGAACGGGCGCCTCGTGGGTTTTTACATTTATTCGTTGATTTTTGTGGCTGCTGCTGCTGCTGTTGGTAGTGGCAGTGGTGGTGGCAGTGTGTGTGTGTGTGTGTGTGTGTGTGTGTGTGTGTGTGTGTGTGTACTTATGCCTTGATGAGTGTATAGAGGTCAGAGGACAATTTGTAAAAATTAGTTCTCTCTCTCCACGTGTGGGTCCTGGGGATCGAACTCAAGGTTGTCAGGTTTGGCAGCAAGCGCCTCTACCCACTGAGCCATCTCAGTAGCCCTTATTTGTCTGTTATATAGTTCAGGCTGTTCCGGAACTCTCAGTAATCCTCCTGCCTCACTGTTCTTTGTACTGGAATTATGAGGTATATGTCACCACAGCTGGTGAGAATCATTACTTCTCATAGACATTTGACAAAATAATTACGTCACGCTGTGTGGCTGTGTGGTGTCTCCTGCTTGTGTTTTGCCCAGATCACAGGGACCCCCAAAAGACCACCAGGTACCCCCAAAAGACCACCAGGGAGACCGAATCCCGCATGTAAAAGCAGAGAGCCTTTATTTCAAGCTCCAGAGCTTGGTCCCTCTGTCCCACACAGCGGTGAGAGCAGAGAGCCCTGAGCTCAGGTGGGGCAGAGTTTTTATCATGGCAGAGGTTGGGATGAGGAATTTCCAGGGTCCAGGACCCTGATTGGCTGACAACTGTCTAGGGGTATCTGTAAAATAAAAATAGGTGTGTGCTAGACTCAAGGACATCTGGCCACCTCATCTAATGGTTGGAATGTCTGGGATGTCAGGTACTTCCTCACCCCTGGGTGGATCCCTGGCTGGTATCAGCTTAAGGCTCTTCCTGGATCTGGGTGTTGCCTGCCAGTAAGCCTGTCACAGAAGCTGTGTCTAGGCCCCTAAGCCTGTCATGGCTGCTGTGTGGTCAAGCTGTTTTGGGGCCCCTTCACACTTGTAATCCCAGGGCTGGGGGAACAGCAGCCTCCTGGCTCCCCTGAGGCTTGCTGGCCAGTCAGCCTAAACGACTTAGCAAACTCCAGGCTAGTGTCTCAAAAATAAAATGAAACAACACTCGACATTGTCCTCTGGCCTACACACACACACACACACACACACACACACACACACACACACTTACACACATGTACATGTGCACACACACTCACACACACACACGCTTTCACACACACAGATGTTTACATAAATAACACAGTTAGCTGCCTCTTCTGTTGACAAGTGCAGTATGGGAATTTTCCACAGAAAATGGATTTTTGAAATGTAGTAGGCCTTTCTTTTTTACGTCAAGTGTTTCAAAATCAGAAGCCGGGCGGTGGTGGCGCACTCCTTTAATCCCAGCACTCGGGAGGCAGAGCCAGGCAGATCTCTGTGAGTTCGAAGCCAGCCTGGGCTACCAAGTGAGATCCAGGAAAGGCGCAAAGGTGCACAGAGAAACCCTGTCTTTTGAAAAAAAAAAAAAAAAAAAAAAGAGTTTCAAAATCAGAAAGCAGCTCCGATTTACAGTTTGCTGCTGTTCCCTGGGTGTTCCCCAAAGCATGCTGGCTCCAGGTGGAGAGACACCTGCAGCATGGGGCAGGGATTTGAGGCTAGACCTGCCTTGGCCAGGAGCCCATGCTCCACCCAGTGTTAAAAGATTTGCCCTCCAGCCTCACTTGTCCCGTCTTGAGGTGTGGCTCGCTCCTTAGGTTTCCCAAGCGCTAACATGGAAGGGTCTGCAGTCTCTATGTATGTAGGCCAGAAAATGCACCATTTTAGAGCTGGAAGGTGGTGCTCCGGGATTAAGCATGTGTGAGGTCCTTCGTTAGGTCCCCAACAGCCAAAGCAAGCAAACAAAGGAACAAACAAAAAGCCATTGAACCCCTTTAAAGCCTGCAGTTCAGAGGCAATAAGAACACTCAGACTGCTATGTGGCCGTCACAGAACACCCTCTTTGCACACCTGAGACTCTGTACTCCCTTCCCTCAGCCCATGCCTCCCTTGTCTTCGTCTCTATGAATATGGCCACTCTAGTTCCCTCATATAAGGGAGCTTGTACCAGGCTTTTTCTTTTCGGTCCACCAACCAGCTCCTAAATCATGACACGGAGACATAATATTAGTTTTGAATGTTTGGCCTTAATTATGCTTATTTATTACTAGCTCTTATAACTTAACCTGCTTTTCTTCACCTACATTTTGCCTTGGGACTTTTTTTTTAACCTTCTTTTCCTTCTGGATTTTTTTTTTTTTTTTTTTAGCTGAGGATCAAACCCAGGGCCTTGTGCTTGCTAGGCAAGTGCTCTACCACTGAGCTAAATCCCCAACCTTCTTTTTTTTTTTTTTTTTTTTTTTTTTGGTTTTTCGAGACAGGGTTTCTCTGTGTAGCTTTGCGCCTTTCCTGGAACTCACTTGGTAGCCCAGGCTGGCCTCGAACTCACAGAGATCCGCCTGCCTCTGCCTCCCGAGTGCTGGGATTAAAGGCGTGCGCCACCACCGCCCGGCTTCCCCAACCTTCTTTTCCTTCTGTAGCTCTTGCTTCTTGTGTCTGGCTGGCGGCTGCCTGGCTTCTGGCCGCGGGTGTGTCCCTCTCTTTCTCCCTCATTCTCCTTGTCTTCTTTTTCCTCTCTAGATTCCTCCTCCTATTTATTCTCTCTGCCCGACAGACAGCCCCGCCCATCCCTCTCCTCCTAGCTATTGGCCGTTCAGCTTTTTATTAGAACAATCAGGTGCCTTGGCAGGCAAAGCAACACACCTTTACATCATTAAACAAATGTAGCATAAGCAAATGTAACACACCTTTACATAGTTAAAGTGATATTCCACAATGGGAGATCATACAAGATCTATGGCCTTCTGTGACTGGCTTATTTCACTTATCACCATGTCTTCTATGTTGACATATGTTGTAGTGTCTGTCAGACTTCCCTTCCTTTTGAAGGCTGTATAATGTTCTTTGTATGGATATACCACATTTGCTTACCCATGTTGTGCCAATATAGCAATATGTTGTGTCCAGTTTTTGACAATTGCGGGTCACACTGCTATGGACGTGCTGAAGATGGAGTTGCTGCATTTTGTCAGTAGTTCCCTGACAGACACTAAAGCCTTTACTATAGATTTCGGATCCCAGGTATTAAGAGTTACAGCCATGTTAGGGGAGATACAGTTTGCGAGCCCCACTCTGCCACACATCAGCCACAAGCTGTGGAGGGAGACACCTCACCTCTCTAACTACATAAGGTTCTGGGAAACTGAAATAAAAGAGTAAACATACAATGGAAAGACAAAGGCAGAGGGAGGCAGAAACAACAGCTGGGAAGTTGCTTGAGTCCTCTTCCCAGCTCCTGGCATGAGGAATCTAGCCTGGGTTACACAGTGAATGTCAAGCCAGCCTGGGTTGAGACCCTGTCTCAAAAAGGATAAACAAGGGACTGGAGAGATGGCACAGTGCTTAAAAGTTTGGACTGAAGTTTTATTCCAGCACCTATGTGTAGGTGGAGTTTTCCTGTCCCGGCGGCCACTTCCAAATTACCACACAGACGCTTATAATTAATTGTAAATGCTTGGCCAATAGCTCAGGCTTATTACTAACTAGCTCCTACATTTTAAATTAACCCATATTCCTTACTCACACTCTGCCACTTGGTGGTACCTTTATTAGCATGGGACGTTTATCTTGCTTCTCCATGGCTCCTTTCGACTCTCTCACCCCGTCCTTCTTTCTCCCAGCACCCACCATTTGACCACCCCATCTATACATTTTGCCTGGCTATTGGCCAGTTGGCTTTTATTATCCAATGAGAGTAATACATATTCACAGTGCACAAAAGGATTGTTCCACAGCACCGATGTCCAGTGGCTCACAACCACCTGTATGTCCTGCTTCAGGGGATTCAACACTTGTGGCCTTCTCAGGCCTATTACCCACACATAGATACATAACTAAAAATAAATACCTTTTTAAAAACCTCAAACAAAAGTCCAATCTGTCCCCAGATAGTGTTGTGTAACAAAGCCTTTCCCAGGGAGATGCTGCACACATGTCTGCTCACCTCAGAGAGGGAGCCCACAACAGACCAAAGTACGGATACTACCAAAGTCTAACTTTGTAGACTGTGAGTTTTATTGGGGTTACTTACAGGAATATATATAAATAGGTGAGGGGTTACTTACAGGAGCAAAAAACCTACCCTACCATGGATAACAGCTCACAAAAGCTGGGAACCTGGAGCACAATGCACAGCCTGCAGTCAGCTCAACACATTGAAAAAAAATATCCATTCTAAGTGACTCATTGGTCTAAACTCTTTCAGACAGCTGGTCTGGTCTCAGTTTTCTTTGCAGCTTGACTCTGTTCCATTTGAGATAGACTCTCAGCTTTTACTGTTTACTCTGGCAGGGAGGGGCCTAGTGAATCTGGTCAGTTTCAGGGACTTCCTGAAGCTATTTTGAGTTGTTTATCTTCCCACTCTAGAAACATGGATCTGCACATAGGCAGGGAGATCTGGGGCTTGGGGTAGGTGGAAGAGTAGTGCCTTTTCATGTTGTACATACATGTATTAGTTGTTTGTTTGTTGTTTAAGTCCCGTTATTCTTTTTGTTGTTGTTTTGGTTTGGTTTTTTTTGGTTTTTTGAGACAGGGTTTCTCTGTGTAGCTTTGCGCCTTTCCTGGAACTCACTCTGTAGCCCAGGCTGGCCTCAAACTCACAGAGATTTGCCTGCCTCTGCCTCCTGAGTGCTGGGATTAAAGGCGTGCACCACCACTGCCCGGCTAAAGATTTATTTTGTTTATTATATAAACAGTGTTCTTTCTGCAAGTTTGCCTGTACGCCAGAAGAGGGAATCAGATCTCATTATAGATGGCTGTGAGCCACCATGTGGTTGTTGGGAATTGAACTCAGGTCCTCTAGAAGAGCAGTCAGTGCTCGTAACCTCTGAGCCATCTCTCCAGCTTGTTTTGTTTTTGAGACAGGATTTCTCTGTGTAGCCCTGGCTGTCCTGGAATTCACTCTGTAGACCAGGCTGGCCTTGAACTCACAGAGTTCTGTCTGCCTCTGCCTCCCAAGTGCTGGGATTAAAGGCATGTGCCACCACTGTCAAGCCCCATTATTCTTAAGAGTAAGAATAAGTACAAACCAAGAGTCACTGAGGGACAAAAGATTAATAGGCAGACGTGATGGCCCTTGTGTTGGAAGATAGAACCAGCCCTAAGAAGAGTGCTTGTAGGGGTTGGAGATTTAGCTTAGTGGTAGAGTGCTTGCCTAGCAAGCGCAAGGCCCTGGGTTTGGTCCTCAGCCCTGAAAAAAAAAAAAAAAGAGTGCTTGTGCAAGCATTGATTTCTTCCCCAGCACTGGGTATGGGGGCACTTACTTATAACCCCAAACATCCCAGAGGTGAAAGCAGGAGAGTCAGAAGTTCAAGGTCATCCTTGGATACACGTTGAGTTTCAAGGCCAGCCTGGGCTACAAGAGACCTTGTTTCAAAACATTAACAACAACAAAACCAAGAAGATCTGTCAAGGTAGCTGAAGTGGCCGTCCCCTCTTATAACAGGACTGACCCTAACAGGGCCAGTTGTTTTTTTGTTTTTTTCCAGGGTATGACTTGCTAAGACCCCATATTACCCCACCATCCTATGATGACCCATGTCTGGCTTCAATCAGACCCTCAGGAAGTATATCCAGTCTCGTAGCCAACCAGGGTCCTACCCAGCCACAAGCAATAACTGTTCTTGCTATTTTCAGTCAAACAGACCCCTGACCCTGCAACCACAGTTGCTGACCAGATGTCACGAGCCAATCATAAAATGATTCCTGTACCAGTAAGGATCTATACCCAATCACTTCAAAGTACACTTAACCACAGCTGGAATTCCCCTAGCTGTGCTTAAAAGGAGCCTGGGAGCTTCTCTTGGGGTGCCATTTTGCTGCTTTGTCAGATAGTTTGACCCCGAATGCTGGAATTTTTGCTCTCGAGAATTAAACACTCACGTTGATTGCATACGTGTCTGGTGGTCTTTTATGGGACTTCTTGTGGACCCTAACATCTTTTTTTTTTTTTTTTTTTTTGGGTTTTTTTTAAAGACAGGGTTTCTCTGTGTAGCTTTTGCGCCTTTCCTGGAACTCACTTGGTAGCCCAGGCTGGCCTTGAACTCACAGAGATCTGCCTGGCTCTGCCTCCCGAGTGCTGGGATTAAAGGCGTGCGCCACCACCGCCCGGCCCGGACCCTAACATCTTTGCCAGTAGCTCCCTGGCCAGGATGGCTCAGTGGGTAAAGTGCTCAGTCTGCAAGCATGAGGACCTGAGTTTGATCCCCAGCTCACATCTAAAAACAACAACAACAACAACAACAACCACAACCACAACCCCAGGTCCAGCAGCACATGCCTCTATTCCTAACATAAGGAAGCAGAGACAATGGCCAGTTTGGATGAATCAATAAATTCCATGTTCAATGAAAGATCTTGTCTTAAGAAACAAGGTAGAGAGCAACTGAGGATGACCTTTGGACTCCACATGTGTACAAATGTGTGTGTGTGTGTGTGTGTGTGTGTAGTGTGTGTGAATGTGTGTACATGCCCATGTTTCACACTGCATCAAGTTACTCTTAACAAGACAAAGCATTGTGGGATTTGTAAAACTGGATGGAAATTTGTTTTTTGCCCCCAGGGAAGTTAGGAAGCAGCTGTGCAGCACCCCACCCCCACCCCTTTTTTTAGGAGCAAAAAGCTTTGTCACATTTTAGGCCCAGCGTCTCGGCTTCTTCACTTGTGAGATGCAGTAACAATGCCTGTCTCTGAGAGTGTGTGCCATCTTTCCCAGGGAGCCTTGACCACAGCCACCCCGGAAGGGAGAGCCCCTTGGCGCCCTTGTGTTTGATGGTGCCATTTACACGCTGAGTGCACGTTATGATCTGACTTTACCTCCACTCCTTCCGTTGCAGGGCAGATTTTGCAGTTCTCATTTTATAAGAGAGTAGAGGCTCAGAGACGTTCAGAAGCCTGGGAGCATCACACAGCCAGTGAGGAACAGGAGCAGGATTTGAATAAGGTCTGTCTGGTAACAGCATCTGGCTCCAATCTAGCAGTTAGAATTGGTCTGCCCATGCCTTCCTGGGACTAGAATTACTGGCATTGGGGGAGCCTTGGGTGCCTTTCTCAGGATCAGGGAGTTTTCCCTCCACCAGCAGCAGTGTCCATAAAGGCAACCAGGGCTTGCTCTCTCACACTTTTGTCAGGCACACCTAGTTCCCTGAAGACCGTCCTGCAAATAGGTGACCCTGCCTGAGTGCCTTCAAAAGGCAATATGGAAGCCGTATGCAATTCAGTGACAGTAATTCTAATATTAGTCAAATTAGACT
Organism: Peromyscus attwateri; assembly: GCA_902168425.1. Taxonomy (NCBI): domain Eukaryota; kingdom Metazoa; phylum Chordata; class Mammalia; order Rodentia; family Cricetidae; genus Peromyscus; species Peromyscus attwateri. The sequence continues at coordinate 8,489 of CABHPP010109225.1, forward strand.
CAGGGAAATAACTTTAAAATAATTTTTAATTCCAGTGCAAAGCTCAAACAGTCAGAGCTCAATGGATCAGAATGTTTTGTTAATGAATAACTGATGATTGATGTTCTGTTAGAGATGGCTGAAGTTGGTTCTCTTAGGCACAGAGCCAGGTGTGTGTGCGTGCGCGTGCGTGCGTGCGTGCGTGCGTGTGTGTTGTGGGAGGGCACATGAGTGAGATACAGACCTGCCCTGAGCAAGGTCTGGCAATCTTATGTGCAGGCCAACCCAGCATCCAGACTGCCCTTGAAAGGACCAAGCAGATGCCATAACAGGCTGCTCAGTCTTCTCTCAGAGATCAGGCCTCAATTTCAGTTTCCTGAGACTGAGCAAGCAGTCTCTGGGAGGGCCGTGAACAAAAGACATAGAGAGTCCTTGCAGTAGCTCCCTTTCTGCACGTAAAGTTCAGCCAGATGTTTACTGTATGGGGCCCCTCACCAACTTAGAGTTATGTGCATGAGTCAAGGACAGAGCCTGGACCACTGAGCCAGCCCCCACAGTCAGTACGTGCTTGGCCAGCCAGCCCCCATGGTGGCTCAAGGATTCCTAAGTGCAGACCCCTTCTTCCCAGGTGGCTTTATCAGCTATATTCAACCATCTGGCAGAGGCTAAGTGGTCACAAAACATCCCAAACTTCAAGGACCCCGGAGATGGGTTGTAAAACTCCTGACAGGGCAAACAGATAAGACCAAGTCCAGGCCCGGGAAAAACTGGACCAATCAAGGATGGACCCGTACTAACCCCCTCCCCTCTAAGAAATTTGATGGGTTTTGCCTATAAAAACTAACTTCCCCAAGAAAGGACAAGCTCCTCTGGCCTCACTACTACAAGTGAGTGCTCTGACGAGCTTCCCTGACCGCGCGGCTTGTAAGAATAAACCTTGCTTTTGCATTCTGTACCTAAAGTCTCCGGTGGCTTCTTTGGGGACGTGATCTGGGCATAACACCCTAGTCAGCTTCTGCCCTGGAGCCTTTCTGTGGGAAGTTCCACAGGTGCTGCCCAAATGCCACCACACAAGGAAAACAGAATATTCAGGACACACTTGCAGGAGCGTGACTTCCCTGTGACTTCACCTAGTGAAAAGCATTGTGTGTGTGTGTGTGTGTGTGTGTGTGTGTGTGTGTGTGTGTGTGCACGCATGCGTGTGCAGAGTAAGAAGGGCCAAAACGGTCTTGAGGTGGCTCAGTGGGTAAGGGTGCTTGTCACCAAGCCAGATGACCTGAGTTCAGTCCTCAGAATCCCACATGGTGAAAGTAGGTAACTGACTCCTACAAATTTTCCTTCGATCTCCACACATTTACCGTGGCACACACGCGCACACATAATAAATAAATGAAAGTCATTTAAAAGAGTAAAGTCTTGTCACCACATTAAGTAATTTGCATGGTTTTCTGTTGGGGAATATTGTTTTAAAGTGTGTTGCATTTTTTTCCTATTGCTTTTGTTAACACTTCAAAGATGTGTTTGATTGAATAAAATTAACTTGCGAGCAGGAGGCTGAGTCAGCAGGTAGCTGACAGGAAGTGGTAAGGAGGAACCATGTGTAGCAAGGGGTTTTTAAGTGGGGGCTGAGAGAAGGATGCTGGGTTTTTGGAAGCCGCCAGCAAAGGGAGAAGAAGGTTAGCTACGAGCTATTCATCCTCTCTGAGTGAGCGGAATTCCGCCTAAACCGTTGAATGATGGATGAGTTCTTTAGATTTAGTTAAGTTCCCTTAGTAGCTTTGAAAGAGTTGGTGCCTGGAGGCACAAAATCCCCTCAGGCTTCGGCCTTGTGGCCTAAGCGGTTGCTTCAGGGGCAGATATCTCCACTGCAGATAATAAAAAACAGATAACAACTGTTTTCTGCTTTTTTTTTTTTTTTTTTTTTTTGAGGTACTGGGAATTGCACCAGGCCTTGCTAATGCTCTGTCACTGAGCTACATTCTGGTGATGATGATTTGCAAGTTGGGTCTGAGAGGTCTCTCCTCCTCCAGCAACACTGGCATGGCAGGAAGCTTGTTTAGTTTTTAGCCTCGGTTGGAGCACTGGATCCTATCCAGGGGACATGTCGGTCAGTGGTGGCTATTGAATGCATGTGCCGGAGGCATGCAAGGTTGGATGCTGTATGAAGAAGGACTAGAGGAAAACAAGACCCAGCAAGGAAGAGAACCTGAACCCTGAGGCCATAACCAGGCGGCTGGAGGGAGCTGGGGGCACCAAGACAATGTCAGCGGGGCTCAGGGGCAGAGACCGATGAGAGAGACATTGGCCGTGGGCGGCCTGCAGGAAGGCAAGGCCTGTGGTCGTGGGTAATGGCGTCAGGGCAAGGCATAGGGAGAGAATTGTGGAAAGTCAAATAGAACAGGGTGGCCCTTGGTCCTTCAGCGTAAACAGAAATGCCAGCATGGCGACGAAGTTAACTAAGTAATGCTGGAGCTCTAATTTTTTTTTTAATATTTATTTATTTATAGTGGGAGTGGGTGGGTGTGCACTGTGGCACACATGATGGTCAGGAGACAGCTTGCAGGAGACAGTCCTCCCCTTCCACCGTGTGGGTTCTGGGGATCAAACTCAGACCATCAGGTTTGACAACAAGCACCTTAACTCGCTGAGCCATCTTGCCATCCCTGGAGCTCTGCTCTTGCTGGGACTCGAGGGCTTTGTTTCCAAACTTGGTGACGGATGGATGGTGTGTTCAATGGGATGCTGTCAGTCTGGTTGGACAGCAGGTTGTCTGTCTGTCCATTGCCCCACTCTGGAAATGACCAGTATGGTGGCGTCGGTGGTGGGGAGTGATGTGGATGATCACTGACGGTATCCGGAACAGTGCCCTGCGCACAGGGAGGACCACAGTATCTTTTAATTGAGCGAATGGATGGATGGATGCTGCTCCTAGATCACTGACTTCTAAGTCACACTGATGCTGCTAGACACTCAGTGACTGGCTGTGGGACCCGATCCTGTTCATCAAGCAGGAAACACAGCAGGCCGTTGGGAAGAGGCATCTAGGCCCTGGAGAGGGTAAGGAAGCAAACCATGCCGATAAATGTGGGAGGAAGGAACAGCTAAGGAAGGATCTCGGCAGCCTGTGGTGCCTTCGGTGAAGAAAGGCGTCTAGTGTGGCTGCACACACACACGTGCATGCAGTCCTGCAATAGTGACATTGCATCTGCAAAGACCTTGTGATCTGATCGCGCTCATCGATTGCAGTGAGGACTCTGGGGACACACCTACCCCATAGCAAAAGACTTGTCTGGGGGGTGGGGTCCCCTCTGGTTGACCTGCTGCAGGGGAGTAGTAAAGGGAGAAGCCTGGGCAGAAGCAAAGACACCCCTGCCGTACTCCAGGTGGGAGGTGAGGCAGCCAGAGGGAGGCTCGGAGTGACTCTTTGTCTTCTTGTCTCAAACTAGATTTGAATTTGAAGTCCAAATTGGAGCATCTCCATTAGCCTCCAGAATGCTGGGATTGTATTTGCTTCTATTTCCTAAATCTGCTTCTTTTACTACTTAAAACATGAAACTGGACAATGTCCGGCCTTTAAAAGTATACAGTTCAGTGAAGGCTTGGGGGTAAACACCTTTATCTGCTGAATCATCTCGCTGGCCCAAGAGAGACATCTTTGTTTTAAATTATGATTCGATGGGGCTGGAGAAGTGACTCAGCGGTTAAAAGTACTTGTTGCTCTTGTAGATGACCCAAGTTTGGTTCCCAGCATCACCTGATGGCTCACAACCATCTGTAACTCCAGTTCAGAGGATACTGGCTACTGTTCTGTTGCTGTGATAACTTACAGAAGGAAGGGTTTATCTGGGCTTACGGTTCCAGAGGGATAAGAGTCCATCACCACCACTGAGGGAATCGAAGGAATCGTGGCGGCAGCAGCAGGCACGATGATTGGAGAAACGAGCCGAGAGCTCACATCTTACACTGCAACCAAGAGGCAGAGAGAGTGGACTCAAAATATCAAAAGTCTTTAAGTTTTCAAAACCCATCCCCAGGGACACACCTCCTCCAGCACGGCCACACCTATACCTCTCCAAATAGTGCCACCAACTGGAAAACAAGAGTTCAAATACTAAAGACTATGGGGGCAATTTCTCATTCAAACCACCACACAGGTGATCCAATACTCTCTTCTGACCTTTGTGGACACCAGGCAAAACACCCATACACATAAATAAAATAAACCTAAACATTAAAAAAATAAAATAAGGCAGGGCATTGGCGGTGGCACACGCCTTTAATCCCAGCACTCGGGAGGCAGAGCCAGGTGGATCTCTGTGAGTTCGAGGCCAGCCTGGTCTACAGAGCGAGTTCCAGGACAGGCACCAAAACTACACAGAGAAACCATGTCTCGAAAAACCAAAAATAAAATAAAATAAAATGTGACTTCTAAGTAGAGAGGAATCATTAGCAAGTTGGATGTGGGGTATGAGAAGGGAAAGGGACTGTAGGGACTTGGGCCCGAGCACCTGGAAGATGAGAGCTGCCCTGACAGTGGAATGTGTGGGTCACATGAGGCTGATTCACAGACAAGGTCAGGGCAGGAGATGAAAAGTTGGCAGTCATTACTGGAGAGATGACATTCAAAGCTGAAGGCCAGGTGACTTGAGGACCACACCTCAGGGAGTTCCATCCTCAAGTGTCAAGGCGACTGGGGTGTAATGGCAAAGGAGGCTGATGAGCAGCCTGGGCACGACGGGAGAAAGCTGAGAGAGCTGGTCCCCTGGGAGGAGAAGATGCCAAGTCTGTAACTGAGAATCATGTTGGGGTGGAACAGCAATGTCCTCTCTTCTGATGCTCTTTAAACAAGTCATTTATTAATTAAATTCAATTAAAAGTCAAAACAAATGTTCCAGGGCAGAGGGTTTCCCATGCCTAAGGTTCAGAGCAGTGGTCCTCAACCTTCCTAACACCTCAACCCTTTAACACAGTTCCTCAAGAGATGACCCCCAACCATGAAGTCATTTTGATGCTACTTCATCACTGTAATTTTGCTACTGTTATGAATCATAAATATTCAACATGTATGATATCTGATATGCCACCCCGGTGGAAAGGTCGTTAGATCCCCAGAGGGGTCGAAACCCACAGGTTGAGAACCGCTGGGTTAGAGGCTGGCTGTGCTGCTTATAGTCACTGGTTCAGAATGGAAGCTCAGAAGTCAGGGATCTGGATTTAAGTATAGAGTTGTGGGATCCTGGCCGAGTAACCACAGACCATCGGGATTCTCTTCAGCAAAACAGGAATAGAAATAGAGGTCTACAGCTCCACAGGGGACAGTCAGAGAAGACCTAAGTAAAAGGCTTTGTAAGGTGCCTGCCTCATTTTTAAGTACCCAGTAGTACTTAGTGGTACTTAGTGGTACTAAGAGTGGTAAGGCTTACACATACCAAGGAACAATAGGGTGACACAGGTCACATGGCCATCTGCTACTTTTGTGTGTCCTCATTTTAAAAAGCAGAAAAGTCATCATTTTAGTTAAATGTATGCTTTAAACATAAGAAAAAAGGTCACGATACAACTGGAATTGTGATCATTGTAATCTTAGCATGAATTACACTAAAAAAAAAAAAATTCTGGCTGCCCATGGTGATGCATGCCTGGAATCCTAGCACTTAGAAGGTGGAGGAGGCAAGAGATCTGGAATTTAAGACCAGCCTGGGCTTCATGAGATCTTGTCTCAAAACAAAACAAAACAAAACAAAAACAAAAACAAAAAAACAAAAAACAAAACACAAAACGAAATAAAAACCTGCAAAATGGAATCTGAGAATGTAGCTCAATTTGTAGAGGCTTGCCTCCTGTGCACAGAGCCCTAGGTTTGATTCCCGACATTCAGGAGGTTCGAAAGTTCAAGGTCACTCTTGGCTACAAAGAGAATTCTAGTTCTGAGGTACTGGAAAGAGAGAGACAGAGAGAGAGACACAGAGAGAGAGACAGAGAGAGACAGAGAGAGAGAGGTTGAACAAAGGAGATGTAGCCCGGATCCTGAGGGAGGGAACTGCCTTTGAAAGGTCCTGGCTCCTTACGTCTGTTGCTATTTTAACAGACGCCCAGCACCTGCATGAGGTTATTATTAAGCTCCACTTTTCCTTTGTACAGTATGTTTTTTTTTCAAAAGCTTTGGTCCAGCTTTTTATTTGCTTTCCGTATTTAAGCAAACAACCACCTAGTGTTTTCAAGAGCTCTGCAATGCTGGGATGGTCCAGGAAAAAGCAGGACACTGCCCCAGCACAGCCTCACACCTGTCACACATCTGGTGGCCAGCTGAGCTCACTAAGTCTCATTGGGTTGGCAGCTCCTTAAAAACTCGATCTAGACACTCTGTAGGTCCTGAACAGAGCAAGAGGGCAGGGGTGGGGCAGGTGGAGGAGGTTGAGACTTAATGTACCGCAGTTCAATGAAAGACAGTAAAACAAAACATCGCACAGCCCAGAATGGCCATTCTGTGGGGTTCTGTGAGGGCCTCAGGTGAGAAACGCACTCCCATTCTTGACTAGTGGGAACACAGATGGGGTCTGCAGTCTGGAAAAGCAACTTGGCACTGTGTAAGCACAGCCTTAAAGTTCCAAACACAATCATGTTCACTGCAATCAAATCTACAGTCTTTTTAGAAAAGAAACAGTTTGGCAGGCAGGATGGCTCATGCCTATAATCTGGGCACCAGGGGGCTGAATCAGGAGGATTTCAAGGTTGGGTCCAGCTGGCCACACGGTGAAACCCTGTCTCAAAACACTACAAGCCCAGAGGCTGTGGAGATGGCTGTGGGGATCTGCTGCACAGGTCTGACAACCTGAGTAGAGATGGAATGGTAGAGAGAGCCTGTAAACCCAGCGCCTGTTACCAGACGGGAGGCAGAAGCTGGAGAATCTCTGGAATGGCAGGCCGTTAGCCTGGCAGGCCGTTAGCCTGGTATATGCTGTGGGAACAAGAGACCCTACCCCCAGACGAGGTGGATGGTGAGGAGGGTGCCTGTACCCACAGTGGAACATGCACACACAAACACAGTGCACACGATCAGACAGGCATAAACAGGACACTTAATAAATACATTGGCGAAGGCATCTGGTCCCAGCAAAGCAAGGACAGTTCCGTTACAGGTCTCAGATGCTATCTGTCGACATTCTTTGGGCTGATGGAAGCTATGCACACACGGACCTGCACACGTGTGTTTCCCTCACTGTAGTAGAATATTTTAAGGTTGTGTTGCATTTGTTTAACTCTGTGAAGCTGTTACTTACTGTGCCTGTCTGAAACACCTGATGGTCTAATAAAGCGCTGGCCAATAGCAAGGCAAGAGAAAGGATAGGCGGGGCTGGCAGGCAGAGAGGATAAACAGAAGGGGAAATCTGGGAAGAAGGATTGGAGAGCTAGGGGCCAGAAAAGGAGGAGGACTCCAGGGGCCAGCCACCCAGCTACACACAGCAAGCCATTTACCGAAGTTAGAGAACTTGAAAAGCCCAGAGGCAAGAGGTATATGGGATAAGTTAAGAAAAGCTGGCTAGAAACTAAGCCAAGCTAAGGCCAGGCATTCATAACTAAGAATAAGCCTCCGTGTGTTATTTATTTGGGAGCAGGGTGGCACGCCCCCCCCCCCAAAATGAAAAACACCAGCAAAAACTCCTCACATACACCCAGGGTAAAGAAGAAAAATAAAGACTAAGCATAGTAGTGCATGCCTCAGGCAGTAGAAACCGGGGGATCCTTAAGTGGAGGTCAGGCTGGGCTACGCAGACTCTGTCTCAATAAACACATACACAGCTTGGAGGCAGAGGCAGGCGGATCTTTGTGAGTTCCAGGCCAGCCTGGTCTACAGAGCGAGATCCAGGAAAGGCGCAAAGCTATACAGAGAAACCCTGTCTCGAAAAACCAAAAAAAAAAAAAAAAAAAAAAAAGGGTAGTAGGATGGCCGGCGTACCCGCTTCTCATTGCCAGATGAGGTTTTGGTGACGGTGGAAGTCGGGTGGCTGGCTGAGTGGCTCACAAGGCTACTGAGAACCGGGGACACGGCTCAGTAAGTAACAAAGGCATTTGCCTGATGACCTGGGCTTGATCCCGAAAACCCAGATGGCAGAAGAAAACTGACTCCTGACTTGCCCTCTGATCTCCACGCGTGCATCATGACACGCATGCAGCCCCCAGCCAAATGTTAAGGCGTCCAAGAAAACAAACAAAAGCAGGTGTATGGGGTACCACCGAAAAGCAAGCCGCACCCCCTCCGGCTCCCACCCCTATACCCCGCCCTGCTAGCTCTCCCGCGGCCCCGCCCGCCGCTTATCCCGCCCCTGGCCGGCAGGGGGCGTGCGTGCTCCGCTCGCCGCCCTCCTCCTCCCGCGCGCTCTGACCCCTCCCCGCGTGCCGGGGCTGCGCTCGCCCGAGCCGGGAGGAGGAGGAGGAGAAGGAGGAGGGGACGGTCGCCGGAGGCGCGGAGGGCAGGAGCAGGCGAGGCCGTGTCAGGTACGGCCGAGCCCGGCCTTGCAGCGTGGAGAGACGCCCACACCGGAGCGGCCCTCCGGGGAGCTCCCGAGGGGTCGGCGGCCGGGCGGGAGCGGAAACGGGCTCAGGCCACCAACGGGCCACCCTGCCCGGGTGAGCCGCGGGTTCGTTGGCGGCCCTGACCCCGCTGGCCGCCGCGACCTCCCGCAGCCCCCGGCCCGGTGGAAGCGCTCCCCGCAATGGTTTCGAGTCACCCCCATTTTACAGGCGAAGAAACCGAGGCTCGCCGAGGTTAGGAAACTTGCTCAGAGTTACCCAGCTGGAGTGGCAGCGCGGGGACCCGAGTGGAGGCCACTGGGCTTCGGGGCTCTGGCTGGGATCATTGGTTACACTGCCTCCCCCGACGTCCTTTATAGGTTCCAAAAGGGAAATCCAACACTGTGCCCCGCCCTTCCGCGGGTGCAGAGCTGGTGAGGGAAGGTTGGCGGGGGTGTGTGAGGAGGGAAGGGCATTCAGGGCCAGGGCAGCCCCCAGGGAAGAGCATGCGGAGGACCGAGAAGAGCTGAGCACTTGGGATGCGGAAGAGGAGGTCTTTGGGGGGCATAGGAGAGTTCCCACGCGCGAAGGGCAAGTAGCTAATGTGGCCTTCACTTCGGTTTCTCATCTACCGCGAGGGAGGTGGGGATGTCCCACATCGCCCTCTCTGAGGAACCTCAGGACGCCCCCTGACTCCCACGTGCCATCACACCTTTAACTGGGTTACTTCGAGCACAGTCACTTTATATATACAGTTGGAAACAAAGCCAACTTTCTCCCCGCCCTTCCCAGAGCTGAGGACTGAACCCAGGGCCTTGAGCTTGCTAGGAAAGTGCTCTGCCCCTGAGCTAAATCCCTAACCCCACACATAACC
>CABHPP010109226.1:0-26012 GCA_902168425.1 Peromyscus attwateri
ACACACACACACACACACACACACACACACACACATGTGCGTACACACACTTATAATAAAATGCTTTTAAAAGATTCATATTTTTATTCTGTGTATGGATGTTTTTTCTGAATGTATTTATGCATACCACAAATGAGGCCTGTGTCTGTGGAGGCCATAAGATGGTGATAGATCTACCTGAGCTAGAAGTACAGATGATTATTATACCATGTGGGTGCTGGAAATCCTACCTTGATGCTATGCAAGATTAGCAAGTTCTCTTTACTGCTGGGCCATGTCTCCAGCCTCATGTAATAAAATACTTTTTTGAAAAGGGCAGTGTTATTTAAGTATGTTGACTCCAAAATATTTAGTAAATACACAAACTAACAGTGCTGATAGGTCATCATAAACTGAAAGAACTCCTTATAGAAATGTTTTAAGTAAAGAAACATTTGAGTGTAACAAGAATTGAAGCCACACTCTAATATTTGCTGTGGCTTGTTTGAACAATGGCACTTTATCTGAACCTAATACAATGCAGAAATGGACTTTCTGCCTGTTCTTATACCCAATGAAATTTTGAAAACTGTAGAAAAATATCTTTTGTAATAAAATCCTCCACTGACAGAGATAGTCTACAGCAAAATGTGCAATATTCTGTTCAGGGTTGGGACATCTGAACACCACCCAGCTGAGTTCCTAAGATAAAGCATGCTTGCAGCTGTTATCAGCCCTGCCCAGGCTCTGCTTATGTGCATGTGTCCAGTGCACTAACTCAGAACTTCTTAATGGTCTGGTCACAACCTGTCCAGGAGTCAGTTATTTTTAGGTCACAGCAGAGACTTGAAGTCTCCCTCTCAGCTTCTGGTGGTTCTGCCAATCTGGATCCAAGTAAGGAAGAATGACTATGGGTATTCATTTGGCCTTTCTTAATCAGTGTGAACTGGGACTTCAGAGATGTCTCTTTTGTCATGATTAACCATGTATATTGGTTGGATTTTTCCAATCATAGGCATGATATGTGACGTCCAGATGACCAAATTACCATCCTTCTTGTCTGCATCTCTTAAAAACTGTCACCATTACATGCAGGGTGACTGAGAGCATTGGTAATTTGCTAGCCTAGTATCAGCAGAAAGCATGCAAAGCTCCTATACTCCTAATATACTTTGCATCCAGTTTGAAATGTGTTTGTTCGAGGTTCAGTGGCAGTGGGTCTGATACAGATTTCACTCCCACTATTAGCAGCCCAAAGCATGAAGAGGTTGCTACTTACTAGTGTCAACAGTACTGGAGTACCCCTCCCATAATGATACAATGACAAACTGCTGAATCATGGAGCAGAGTCTCCAAATGTCACTTTTGTTGCTTCCACCTTGCTATTTTTTTTTCTCAAATGCAATGAGGCTGTGAAATCACTGTTAGGGTACAGTTAGGGTACAGCTGCTCATTCAGGCTTCTCTGACCCTAAGTCACTTTCCTCTTTTTTAGTCCCAACAGCACAGATTTGAATCAAATTCCCTTGATTTTTTTTTTTTAACATTTAAGTCATCTCAAATGTGGCATTACTTGGGAGTCACATAGCAATAAAAACTCTCTAGAGATTCATAATAGCTGTTTTTCTTACACAGAATTGTAATCAGAATTAGAGTCCCTGTTTTGTAATATGCCTGGTTTGAAACTGAAATGTCCCTTATGGATTTTCTGTTGAATAATTGCTCCCCAACTGTTCACAGTATTTTTGGAGGTTTGGGAAACTTGTGCATGTGTCCTAGGTAAATGGAGCAGTTTACCGCAGATGGATTCTTGGGAGTGTATTGTCTACAGCCTCTTCTGCTCCTGTTTTCTGCTGTCATTGTACTGTCTGTGTCACTGAGTAGACACAAAATGCCTTTTCATATTATCAACTGGAACCCTGAAAACTTGATACAAAGTAAATATGTCAGTTTTCATCTTCCATCAGGTGTTTGTCACACCCATGCACAAACACCTGGTGCTTCCTTAGGCAGCGTTTACTCTCAGGCTGAGGCTGTGGTGCCTGCTCTCCTGGAGCACTTGGAAACGTGTAATACAGAATTCAGTCAGGAGGACAAAACAATTACAAAGGAGGATACTCTGTGAAGCAACTGGTAGAAAAACTTCAATGTTGAGATTTAAAATTATGGTTAGATGAAACTAAAGTTTCTTTTTTAGATCTCATGGAAGGATGAATTACTACTAGACCAAAGAAAGCCATTGTAACAGACAGAGTTTTATATGAGCATACTCCATGTACAGCATCTCAGAGAATATGAAAAAGGAGTCACCCATCTTGGGTTTCGTTTCATGGGTGATGTGGATGTATGAGCTTTCTTTTGCATGGCTGCCTCTCTCCTCAAGTATGGAAATGAACCTAATTTTGAGAGTCCTCTTCCAGGCTGATGATATCCTCAAAGTGTCCATATCATTGAAAAGTATATTCCCTTGAACAGATTTGTGATGGTAGAATATGACAAGGAGCATATTTGATACTTAAATAAGCACCTGTTAGAGAAGTTCTCCATTTCTGAAGAGTAAAACTATGTCAAGAAGGAAAAGAGAGCAGGAGCAATAATCTGAGGCATTTAAGTAATACCAGGGTTAGGTGTGTGTAATTGCAAGCTCATACCATTTTGATGGGAAGTGGAGAAAGTTCCTGACCTCAGAAGGCTTTGATGGAACTAATTGGGAAGAGCTTTGATAAATGCAGAATCAGGCTGAACTTGATAACAGATCTGTCCCTTCCTCATTACTGATAAATCCTCATTTTTTAAACCAATTTTCATATTCATCCCAACTATAGCCTGTAATGTTATCTAAGAGTATGGAATTCTGTAATTAATAAACCCATGCCTATAATGAAAGAAGTAAATACAGTTTTATCAAATTTTGTGATTATATATGAAGGACAGTCAGCATGCACAGGAACAAGAGTGTTAAATATTCTACACTACTCTACTTGAAGAATTGCACATTGACATTCTTTGGGCCACAGAAAAGAACATGTTCTCTGCAGACAATCTTGTGTTGCTGTTGCTTTTCTTGGGACCTGTAGGAGTCCTGGACTGTGCTGAATCACAGAGATGAGTGTAGATAATCCCAGAGCTCTGCCCACAGAAGCTCCCACTGATTTGCACATATTTATGGCACCACACATTGCCCTAAAGACTTCTTAATAGCTTGATCACACTAAGTGCAGGTATCATTCCTAGACAGAACACAACAGGAAAAACAGTGTCCTTGCTCAGCAACAGGATTCTTCCTTCTCTGATTATCAGGTAGGAGAATTTAGCAAGTTAAGATGTGGCATCCAGGTGACCTAGTCTCCATCATCCCTGTCTGGAACTCTGGGAGATAGAATCACCATTACTTTTTAGGACTAGCCTGGTAGCAACAACATTTAAGGAGAGATTCTAAGCTTCTAATCTATAAGTACTAAAATTGGTAACCTGGTGTCAATGCCAGATTCAGTGGCAGCACATCTGAAACAGACTTTACTCCCTCGATCAACAACCAGGAGTCTGAGGATATTGTATTGCATCAGAACATCCTTCACACGTAGAGGAACTAGACATGTGCCCCCATCGATAACTCAGAAGCTGTCTCCAATTGACAACTCCTCACAAAGAAAAATTCAATCTTTCTGGGTGTAAAAACTACAATGTGAGGATAGGTCACATGCCCAGCAGTAAATGGCTAATGCAAAATGAACTCAATGGTACTTTTGGAGATGTTTTATTTCATAATGCTTTGTTTGGGCATTTTTTACCTTACTGGTCTTCAGCTTATATACTATGCTTTCTGATTATTTGTTATGAGTTTTGAATATATGCATATGTGTATGTCTCAGTATGTATAAGTGTTTTTCATATTTCCCCCTCTGTTTTGTTTTATTCTGGTTTGATTACTTTCTTATTTGCCTATTTGTATGCTAAATCGGGAGAAATGGAAACTGTTGATTTGGAGATGAGGATGATAATGTAGGAGATAGAGGAGGGGAAACCACAGTCAGAATGTATTGTGTGGAAAAATAATTTTAATAAAAAGAATATTTGTTGTGGAACCATCTTTTTTACGCTGTGAAAATGTGTCACTCTGGTTGATTCAATAAGGAGCTAAGAATCCAACAGCTAGGCAGGATTTCCAGGCAGAGAGAATTCTGGGAAGAAGAGAGGCAGAGATGAAAGTAGGCAGAGAGGAAGCAGGAAAGCAAGATGGACAGTATGTGGACAAGGTAAACCAGCCTTGGGACAGCACAGAGATGAATAGAAATGGGTTAATTCAAGTTATAAGAGCTAGCTAATAACAAGCTTAAACTATCAGTTAAGCTTTCATAATGAATAGTAAGTCTACGTGTAGTGATTTGGGAGCTGGCTGGTGGGACAGAGACTCCAAAAATATTCCCTTCACACACACACACACACACACACACACACACACACACACACACACACATACAAACACACACACACACACATATACATGACAATATAAACACTTTGTGGAAGCTAATATGAGAGGGCAAAGTTCCCAGTTGCCCCTACTTATGCCTCTGTAAGCTAATATTGTTGCAGTGGTTTAAAAGAAAATGTCCCCCAAAGGGAGTGGCACTATTAGGAGGTGTGGCCTTTCACAGTAGGTATGGTCCTGTTGGAGAAAATGTGTCACTGTGGAGGTGCTCTTTGAGGTCTTTTTCTCAAGCTTCCCACAGTGTGACAGTCAGTCAGTCTACTTCCTGCTGCCTTCTGGTCAAGATGCAGCCAGCACCATGTCTGCCTCCACACAGCCATGCTCCTCATCATAATGATAATGGACTGAACCTCTGAAACTGTAAGTTACCTCCTCAATTAAATGCTTTCTTTGTGAACATTGCAATGGTCATTGTGTCTTTTCACAGCAATAGAAACCCAAACCAAGACAAATATTTTACCAGATACAACCAGATTTTTTGTTTCTTTGTATAAATGGCATTTGCTTATTTGAAAATGAGCAAGGTGTTCAACATGTCTAAGCTGAAGAGTTTAATTATTTTTTACACATATGAAAGGGGTATCATAGAGTACTTTTGAAAATTAATATGAATCATATAATAGTACAGCAATCACATGTGAATATTTACATGTACATACTTGATCAAGTAGAGTTATAAGAGGTGATGAAGAAGAATGGGGGTGCACAAAGTTTAGTGGATCATGACAGAGTAAAAGAGACTAGGTGTGTATATAAGGATGAATAGTTTTATTTCATACATGGAGGGTGTGTGTGGGGGGGATAGGGGTGGATCTGGGAGGTGTTGGTAATGATGGGTAAATAGGATCAAATCATAATGTATAAAATTCTCAAAGATTTAAAAATATTTTAAATAAATATGATAACAATTTTCTACAAAAAGCAATAGCATTCTTGATTAAAGAGTCTAGGATCTTGTGATTAAAAATTGGTAAACAAAATTTTTTTTAAAAACATGTACTTTGTCTTCTACTGTGTGTGAGCACATATGCCTGCAAGTATACATTGCAGGTGTTGTAATTTGAATGTAATTGCCTCCCATAGTGCATGGCACTATTAGGTCATCACACTGCCACCCCTTGAGGCTCAACAGACAAGGTCTGGGCTTTGTGAAATTTCTTATTTAAGACTTACAATATCAACCATTAGGATTCTACTTCAACACTATATAATTATCATAAAATACAAACTGCCCTTTGCTCTTGGACCATGCGGTCTTGCTTGACATGTGGAACCTTGCTTAAATACATGTTCTGATTGCACAAACTAGGGTTGCTGAATTGTCAAAATTTATAGTTTGATTGGACTCAACAGTGGTCATTCTTAAGTGGATATGTTAGCTTTGGTTTGGGCCTTTACAGTAGTAATTTTCATCTTATTTTATAGACAAGTATATAATAAAGTATGCCTGATTGTAATATTAGAAAGTGTGTAATCACTTCTACATCTTTATGTCCTATCATAAATGAATTATATGAACTCCGAGTACTAAGGAAATGGAATTTTCCAGCAAATTTGTGTTGAAAAAAGGAGATGAAGGTGCCATCTAGCTATATATCATGTTTTGCTGCTAGCAAAAGCTAGCATCTCTACTGGCCCTGTTTCATTTGGGATGTTATTTCAAAGTAAAAAAAAAAAATTCTACACCACAGCTATCCTCATGGGAGTCTATGGAGAGAAAAAATATGCTAAATTGGTGAATATTCAAAATGGACATACAATCATCAGTCTCATGTGAAAGGAGGAGTAACAGTGAAGTTTCTTGGGGCTTCTATGTTAGAATAAGCTTTCATAAAGTGAATTAGGTATTTCAGATATTTAGACCAAATAAAAAAAAAAAATCACACAACCACTGTGTAGCAGTAAGACACAGAAACTTCAGATGAATAGAGAGGTGTCCCTGTGGCAGCTCCTGGTGTAAAGGCTCTACCCAGAAACTGACTTGTGAGACCTGGACATGGGAAATGAAAGTTCCTGGTGAAGAGGTTCCTGTGTGTAGGTGATGGCCAACAGTGTATATCAGAGGGATCAAAGGATAATAGTGCAATTTTATCTCCGGAGATAATTCTGTTACTCATAAATGTAGATAACATTTCCTTATTTAGTAAAACAAATTCTGTGTAGTAAGGAAAAGAGAAATGTCAGAGCCATATTAAAACACAATCAGCACTACTAATCTGAAACTTACAATGACAGCTTAGGCATAGACCACAACAGGGCTAATTCTCACTTTCATGTTTGTCACTTTTAAAAACGTGATGGGTATGAATGATTTGTCTGCATGCACATATGTGCACCATGTTACCTTTGGAGGTGGGAAGAGGGCATTAGATTCCCTGGAATTGGAGTTACACATGGTTGTGAGCTGCCATACAGTTGCTAAGAACATAACTCATGTTCCCGAACAAGAAAAATAAATGTTCTTAACACTGAACCATCTCTCCTGTGTAGAGAGCTGCATGGAGCCGCACCCTGAAATTGACACTGGCTTCCGCCCTCCACCCTCCCGACGGCAAGTGCTCTCTGTGAAAACAACTCCTTATTTGGGCATGGCTGGAATGGTATGTGGCTTGTGCACACATGGACCAATGGACAGCGCCCACGTAGCTGTCTGGGATTGGTAGCCCAGGCCTATTTAAGGGCTGGGAGGGGCTTACCCGGAGAGAGACGGCGTTTGTAAAAGGTCCTGAATAAACCGCAGAAAGAAGAGCTCAGTGTTGCCTCTTCCTTGCTGGTCGAGGTGGGTGCGACACTCCTGGCCCTGTTTCATTTGGGTAAAACTTTTGTGTTCATTGTTTTATCTTTTTTGTAGAATTCCTTCACCCCAACTGTCTAACACCACGAGATTCAGAGTAGAATAAATTCACAAGTTTATCTTCACCATCTGAAATGGATGTTATTTCAAAGTAAAAAATGAGATTTTGTCTGCCTACAGCAAAGTGACTATTGAGAGAACAGCAGAATGAATCAGTTGGTAGGATGGAATGAAACCATTGGAGCTGAGGGATGGATTCATAGCAGTGGCTGTAGTGGTGGTGTTGGGCTCATCAAGTTTTTATATTGAATACATGTGATTTTCTTTTGTCACACATACATTAATAAAGTGCCTTTTTTCATTTCTGAAAATATTTTATTTAAGAAATTAAAGTGAGTCTGGAAAAAGTAAATAAATAAAATCAAGCCCACACAATTGACACATAGCTTTAAATAATAAGCATATCATACTGTTTATAAAGTTATCCAAAGACTGATTTTGTCTTTCACACCTGCTACAATCAGGAAAAGTCTCCTAGGAAACCTGTGTGTTAACATGGAATCCATGCTATGCTGAACAAGAATTATGTGAGAACTATGTGTTTCTTTATTTTATTTCAATGAATTTAAAGAAAAATTTAAATGTACCTTTTAAAATTATCTCCTACTCTATTTGTTATTCAGGAGTATGTCCATTATTTACGTATTTCATTAATTTATATATTGCTTTAATTAATGTCTAATTAATTGTTTTGTGGTTATGAATGACACAAAATAGACTTATATATTTAATTTTTAAAAATTTATCTATACTTTATATTTTGGACCATGTTTTTGGGTTTTGTTTTTTTTTTTTTGCTAAGAAGATTAAGTTATTTTCTAAAACTAAATTGTGACAATACTGCACAAATATTTGTTAGAATTTTTGGCCAGTAGTGTTCCCTCACTCTGATTTTGTTTCTTGGTGACCATTGATGAAAGTGAAACACTATAGGACCGTCTTTCACTGTATGGAAACCTTTGTCTGACTGTAGATCCTGAAATATTTTCTTTATTGTCCATTTTACCATTGGTAAAAGTGTGTACATATGCTTATAAATAGTTTAGGAGTGGCCTATAAACTTGTTATATTGACTGCTTTGCTGTAACACAATAAACAAAAAGTTTCAGTTCTGTTTACTCACTAGTCTGCAGAAAAATCTAAATGCTTCCATTTACACCCTGTCTCCATGCACTTTCAGTCATCTTTATGTTATGCATATGACCTGTTCTTGGTTATAATTCTCACTAGACAGGAAAATTCATGACTTATGTTCCAGTCTTTTTCAGTGTTTGTCTTTTATGTTCATTATGCTTTAGGGATCTATTGCTCACTAATTAAAGAAAGCATTGGTTGAAAATCTGCATATTCGAATCTTAGTAATTATCATTAATGCACATAAACCCACATTTCAACATTAATCAGCAGAAATATTTAAGAGGGAAGAGAACTACTGCTTAAAAATTAATGATAAGGAGGAGTGACAGAGGGATAGAGATGGGGAGAGAGGGAAAGCAGCTTCCAGGAGGAGAATGACCAGCTTTGCATTAAGGTCGTGATCATAAGTATCTACAACTCTCCATACAATAACTGAATAAAAGGAGAAAACATGAAAATGGGAGGGAGACAAGTTTTGAAGGAGAAGGGGTCTGCATTATTGGGAAGAGACTAAGATGGAAATTATAAACTGGCATTCCTGTGTGTAATTGTTGAAAGAAAGACAGAGACAGAGAGACAGAGATGATAGATGATAAATAGGTAGGCAAATAGATGATAGATAGATAGATAGATAGATAGAGATTTATTAATTCTAGGTAGCAGACAGATCATCTACAAAGTCTTCTGGAGATCTACATTACAATGGTTGATGCCTTCTCTACTCTTGCTTACACTACAAGAACCAGGGAAAAGAATAAACATTGTCCAACTACAGTATATTAGAAAACCACTGGAAGCTAGGCAGTGGTAGCAAATGTCTTTAATCCCAGCACTCAGGAGGCAGAGCCAGGTGGTTCTCTGTGAGTTCCAGGCCAGCATGGTCTACAGAGCGAGATCTAGGACAGGCACCAAAACTACACAGAGAAACCCTGTCTCGAAACTCCTCCCCCCAAAAAAAGAAAACCACTGGAATGAAATGAGACATCATGAAGATACTAAGGTATTTAAATCAAATGGCCTTTTAAGAATATGAAGTACCCATTGTCTACTAACCTGTGTCACCATATAAGATCAATTTGAAAGCAAAGGCATCTTCTGTAGCTGTAAAAATGTGTAAGTGAGGCCTCTGTCAGTCCCTACATCTGCTCCAGAAGTCTTTGTTTCTGATGAATCTTCTCTCATGGGCACTCTAGGGTGTCTGCTGCAAAGTTCTCATTCTTTACTTCTTCTTAGAAGTCACCTAGTCCATACTGTATTCTCATTTACCAAAGTGTCATTTCCATGTGTAATACCATGGCCATGCCAAGAGACAGAGGAGTATGGAACCTCCACAGATGGAGAAACAGTGAAGAAACCTGATAAGGCCGTGGCAACTCTGATGTCCTGCCCCCAAACTGCTTTTCACAGGACATAGGTACCACACAAGACTGAGAAGAACCACATCCCAGTAGGTAGACAAGACCCCCAGATTTAAAGCTTAGATCATTGGGACACTTGCAGGCTTTAATGATGTTGATTAAAGGAGAATTATACAGATTGCATCAATATGCACACTGTGAACTAAGCACAGCATACAGTAGACAGGTTCAGCCTTAGGCATATTTTCAAGAGAAACTTATCCATTACAAAAACCATAAATAAAATTTCTAGAGCCAACAATTGTGGTAGATTTAAAAATAACAATATAAAGACTTAAGAAGCATTTGAAAGACAGTCAAATTAAATATCTAAATGAATATAGCAACTTTTTGGTTGCATATCCTTTAGAAAATAAAATATACACAATGCTTATAAAAGATAAACAAAATAATGCTCTCATCTACTTAGAAGGATAAAAAAGAATATGGATCAAAACTCAGCACTTAAAATGCTGAATGATAATTTAACAAACATGAATACATCACTAAAAGTAAGCTCAAGAATTAATGAATATTTTAAATGGTTAACATTTTCAAGAATAAAAAATTAATGAGACGAAATTTTTCTGATTCAGAGGCAACGCTATGGTTATTCCAGTTTGAAGGACCAGAAATTTGTGTCACTTGAGGTCTAGCCAAACCACTCATCCAGCCAGATCAGTCTAGCCAGAGCTCTCAGCTGCAAACAATTGCCCAAGATCCCTTGTGCCTGTCTCTCACAGTGATGCAAAGTGAACTAATCCCTTCCAGTCAAGCAACTCACATCAGCTGGGCCTGCCCAAGCAAGGAGGTTTTTGTTAGGGTATGCATCACTGTGGGAGGATAATATGTAGCTTGGTAGCAGTAATAAACTCCCAAATCTTCAGGTTCCACTCTGCTGATTTTGAGAGTAAAATCTGTCCCAGACCCACTGCCACTGAACCTATCAGGGACTCCAGGGTCAAGTGTAGACACTTGATAAATTAGGCGCTGTACAGACTGGCCTGGTTTCTGTAGCATCCAATTCAAATATGTTTTTCCATCACTATGTAAGAGGTTCTGACTTGACTGGCAAGAGATGGAAGCTGACTGTCCAATGGTAACTGGCAAAGAGAGTTGGGTCTGGGTCAGCACAGCATCACCACTGGTTCCTGAAATAGAATAGAGTAGTACAAAGTCATTTGCAAATAACCTGAGCAAACTTTGTGAAATCCTTTGTTATTCATTTCAAGTGAGATCCTGGTATCTTTTATGGTTTTTTAAAATATGTATCAATTTTTTGTTTGTTTTTTTTTAAACTGAATTGGAGGTCCTTAAGGTCATAGTCTACACAACCCCCATCCCATCTTAGTCAGAATCTTCATCATCGCACAGCTACTGTCTCTAATTTCTCATTATTACATAACTAAACCTCACATGCCCATCCTGGAGTACAGGATCTGACTCATCACACATGAACACGCATAGGCAGCCAGAGCTCACCCTCCATCCCCATTCTCCACTTTCATCTCCCTCTATCCTTACCCAGAATCCAGAACATAAACAGAAACAGGGACTGGACAGGACACATCATTTTGAGGAGATGAATTAAGGAAAGTTATTAGTGAAGGCAAGAGCAAAAATTGAGCTTTTATCTCAGGCCAGCAAACCAAGGACCTCCCTAGGGAGCAATATGCAAATACCCTGGTCTGCACAGCAGTGTACATAGAGGAGACAGTTATCTGGGCTTCTTACATTTGAAGAATGATTCAAAAAGGTCTTCTTTTATATCAGGAGTGAAATTAATTAAACAAAATATGGTGACCGATGGCAGACTAGCAGAATGCTAAAAACTGACAATGTAGTTAAAATAAGTTGTCAATATGGATTAACAAAGAAGTCTAGTCTAATTTGAAATTTACTTAGTTTTTATCTAAAAACACACAGATAATTCCAGACAATTAGGAGAATGTAGTTAATACCCACAGGTAATTATCCTCAGGGATGAAATGAACTCCTAGAACTTTGTGTTCATAGTCTCTTGTTCACTACAAGTTTACAAGCTGGAAGGAAATTATTCAACACTCTAGATCTTTAATTATAATCAAGGTGACTAAGTTAGGTGATCAATGTGTTTCAAAAAGAAGTGCATACAATAAGCACTACCACACACACTCAAACACACTATTCTTTCACAAAGAAATTGACACATATAAGCATCACCATTCATACCATATATAAACACACACACATCATTTTCATAGCATTGAAATGGTTTTTAGATAAAATTCTCTTAAGCTTACATGTCAGACTGCTGTGGGATGTTCTGTATGGCAAATGTGTTGCTAATAAAGCACTGATTGGCCAGTGGCTAGGCAGGAAGTAGGCGGGACTAACAGAGAGAATTAAAAGAGCAGGAAGGCAGAAGGAGACTGACTGCCTGCCAGCCAGCGACCGCCAGGACAAGCAGCATGTAAAGATGCCGGTAAGCCACGAGCCATGTGGCAAGGTATAAATTTATGGAAATGGATAACTTAAGATATAAGGACAGTTAGCAAGAAGCCTGCCACGGCCATACAGTTTATAAGCAATAGAAGTCTCTGTGTTTCCTTGGTTGGGTCTGAGCGGCTGTGGGACTGGCAGGAGAGAGAGATTTATCCAGACTGTGGGCCAGGCAGGAAAACTCTAGCTACATCAGACAGACAGAACTTTTTGCTGTCACTGCAGATTATGTATTATTTTCATTCTCTAATCTCATTTGAATAAAATCATACACCATACATTCCTCAGTGACTAAACTTCATTTTCATATTTCAACTGTTTCTTTAAAGATTCACTCATGTTCTGTGAATAAATAAATAATGTGTATCTATTGCTGGATCTTCTAGTAATGAAAACATTTATTCTTTCATATACATTTTTACCTTGAGAAGTTATTAATAAACATACTATGAATGTCTTTGTTTCACATTACAAATGAACATATACCTATTTATCTTGAACAGATACATAGGAGTATATTTGGCACCCTCCATGTGAGATATAAAAATGAAGCCAAATATAGTTCATTAGCTATAGATTTCTATGCATAGCATTGTCAGTGTGTTGTAAAGTGCATCCTTCTCCCTGTTACTGCAACATTAACTTACATTTGCAAGAAATACTTGATAATTTCACTCTTATTTTAATGTTTTGTTTTGTTTCCAGTTACAAGGGAGATATTAAGTTCCAAAGTATAAATGTAAATGTATTTCTTGTCCTTTGTACACATCTCTGCCTGTATGTTTCACTGTTCTTTTTATGTTTTTTCTTCTTGGTTATTGACTGCTAAGCATGAACATCAGTTGGATATTCTAGACCTCCAGATTTTTGGACAAAATGTGGCCACTGCTATTAAGTAAATGACAAGATATAAAATGTAGTTTCCCATAGAAAGGTGTTGGTTACTTAAGGCAACTGACAAAGTCACATTTCCTATGTTAGCAATTATTTTCATTATTATCTAATTTCCAATATGTAGAAACCAAACTGACAGCACAGGGAAGCCAAAAAACCCACCTCAATTAGGTGAATGAAAGACAATAAGCAAATCACACTCCTCTGAACAAAAGATGTGACAAGCGCATATTCACTTAAAAAAAAAAGAAAACCCTACATATAGGCACAGGTAATTCAGCCCTCATAGAAAATAACTGAAAATTATCAAAGAGTTGAATGTGAACATGAAACTAGAACATCTTAAAGTATCATGAAGGGACATTCTAGTGAGCCAGTGGTTTTCAGATGACTTAGATAACACCAAACTGATGATCTATGAAAGAACATGTAAAAGACAGACTTTAATAACATACCATATATTTATCTGTGAAAAACACTGGCAAGAAACAAGGATGTTTTCAAGAATCTCTTTCTTAAAGGAACTCCAGGTCAACTATGAATCCAAACAATCATTTTATTCATTTGTACATAATGTATTTATTTGTAAAATTATAACATAATTACACCAGTTCAGAAGATAATGCAGTGTCCTCAAACTGCACCTCATAAAAGAGGATATGCACATTATATCCTCATTATGTCTCACACATTATTTACATATTACAGTTTTCATATTGTTGCATTATATACATATGTAACAATAATAATATTAACGAGACTATCAATGTGAGAGTTGGGGACTATAGGAAGGATTCACATCAGGAAAAGGGTGAGAGAATGTGATACAGTACACATATTACCTTCTTTGAAAAATTTAGTGGTGTTGGCTTGTGTTGCTTGGTGATGAACTGGGGGAAAAGGCAGTGGACCCATGATCCTGCCTCCTGAGCCGCCTCAAGAGCTAGACCGCTGGTACTGACAGACATTTGTTGGTACTGCCTTTGAAGCCTATTGAGCCAGTCTCAATTACTCAGATCTTCCAGAGACCCTCCTACCTCACTCATATAGAATGTTTACCACATAGGATTGGAAAACCAGTTATCTGCCATACTGGTTATGAGCTCCTTAATATATATATAAACATATATATGATATATATGAACTGAATATATATATATATATATATATATGCACAAATAAAAGTGGGATAAGATCCACCCCAAATCATATTCATATAGCTTACTCTTATATTTTTGTCAATGGAAAACGATCAGAAAGAATTATTCAAAGTTGTAAATATATTGTAGATCTTCATGATGGCAGCAGATACATCATGAGTACTTTCAATACTAGCTACTCATTTAATTTGATGTCTGAAATTTCACTGCATACATTCATTACACCTGAAAGCCATATATTATACACTGAAGATAAACTGTGATATTCATCTAAACACCCTTTCTATGGATTCATTTGTGAAAATACTTTGGACATATTAATCAGTATGCTATGTTTTAACTGAAATTGCATTTAGTAAAGGTGAAAAAGAGTGAAAAGTGGCAAGTTCAAACGTGAGTTGAATACTATTGTTTAATATCTCTTCTTGTTTTCTACACCGTACTTAATAGACAAAATCTGAACTAGTTGTTTTCACTATGGATTAGATATTTTTGACTTCTAGAATCTCAAGTGATGTCAATTCTTCTCTGTATGACTATATTTTTGGATCACTTTCCTAAGAAAATATGGAAGAATTCATCATGTATGATGGCATGATAGGTAAAGGGGTCTGTGTTTGCTGTACTGGACTGTGGGCAATAAATTAGTGATGAATCTAAGAGTAGGAAAATATAAATGAGTTTTGCTGTTCATTCTTTTGAACAAATGTCGATCACAAGAGAGTAGTCATCAGTGTGAAGAAGATTCTTTCTTTCTATGACTTTGTTTTCCATTTTGATTATGGCATGAAAAAGATACACATGTATTCTTTCAGTTCTTGGCCAAGTTGCAAAATTGTGTTTTCTTATTATTTATCTTCCCTCTACCAGATATTCCTTAGTAAGGACAACAAGGATTCTTTTTGTGGTGTTCTTTTTCCACCTCATTGACTATTTTATCCAACTTATTTCATTTATAATTTGTGTGACTAATTTTTTCTTAATTTATTTATTTTCCTCTCTTGATTACAAACTGAATTTGCTAATTCAGTTCAAATAACAAAAATAACATATATAAATATAATAATAGTGTGGGTTGTTTCCTAGGGCCTATGACATTGCTAATCACAGGTTCTTGCCCCCCCCCCACTTGTGAAAACTATGGATTTCATATCATAGAATGGGCCTTAAATGCAACCAGAAAGTAGTAGTTGTTTATACCCATAATTTGCATACCACTACTGTAACAATAGGCTTATTTTATAAGACAGGTAATAACTGTAGCTCCTCAGAGGCAAAACAGAATGTAAGATATTTTAGGTTTCCTTTATCATCGAGACTTGCTTTGTGTGCTACTGTGTTCAATTTTGGAGAAAGCTTATGGGCTGCTGAGAAAGTGTATTCTTCAGTGTTTTGCTGGACTGTTCTGTAGATCTGTGTTAAACCAATTTATGTGGAGTAACATTTGGTTTATTTTGAAATTACTTTCTAGCAATGATAATATTGTGTATTATAAAGCCGAGGTATGAAATTGTCTGTAATAATTGTTAGTTCTAGGTCATAGATATTGCTGATGTTCATTGTTTTTAAAAAGGAATAATATAGACTACCACAATTTGCCCAATTTGTACCCAATTCAGAGATACATCACCCTTTACAATAGCCACAAATGATATAAAATACCTTGGGGTAACTCTAACTAAGCAAGTGAAGGACCTATATGACAAGAACTTGAAGACCCTGAAAAAAGAAATTGAAGAAGATGTCAGCAAATGGAAAGATCTCCCATGCTCATGGATAGGCAGGATTAACATAGTAAAAATGGCAATCTTACCAAAAGCAATCTACAGATTCAATGCAATCCCCATCAAAATACCAACACAATTCTTCACAGACCTGGAAAAAATAATACTCAACTTCATATGGAAAAACAAAAAACCCAGGATAGCCAAAAGAATCCTGTACAATAAAATAACCTCTGGAGGCATCACGATCCCTAACCTCAAGCTCTACTATAGAGCTACGGTAATAAAAACAGCTTGGTACTGGCATAAAAGCTGACATGTGGACTAATGGAATCTAATTGAAGACCCTGACATTAATCCCCACACCTATGAACATATAATGTTTGATAAAGAAGCCAAAACTGTACAATGGAAAAAAGAAAGCATCTTCAACAAATGGTGCTGGCATAACTGGATGTCAACATTTGGAAGACTACAAATAGATCCATATCTGTCACTGTGCACAAAACTTAAGTCCAAGTGGATCAAAGACCGCAACATAAATCCAGCTCCTCTGAACCTGCTAGAAGAGAAAGTAGAAAGTCTTGAACTCATTGGCATAGGAGATCACTTCCTAAATATAACACCAGTAGCACAGACACTGAGAGAAACAATTCAATTTAGTATATCCGGGCTATATTTTAAACATATTTACAAAACAGGATTTTTCATTGTTTAATTTATTTTTTATACGTTTTACATACTAACCACAGTTTCGCATCCCTCTCCTCCTCCCATTTGCTCCTCCTCCCCCAGCCCACCCCCATACACTCCTCAGAAAGGATAAGGCCTCTCATGGGGAGTCAACAAGGCCAGGTACCTTCAGTTGAGACAGGATCAAAACCCTTCCCCGGCATCAAGGCTGAGCAAGGCATCCCACCATATGGAATTGGCTTCAAAAACCCAGCTCATGCACCAGGGATAGATCCTGGTCCCACCGCCAGGGGTCCCACAAACAGACCAGGCTCCATAACTATTGCCCACATGCAGAGGTCCTAGTTTGGTCCCATGCAGGCTCCGCAGCTGTCAGTCTAGTGTCCATAAGCTCCCACAAGTTCAGGTCATCTGTCTCTGTAGGTTTTCCCATCATGATCTTTACTCCCCATCCCTTGCTCCTATAATCCCTCTTGCCTCTCTTCAACTGAACTCCTATAGCTGTAATCAGATTGGTGACTACTTTAACTATCATCAAATAATCTTCATCTGGTAACTGATGGAACCAGATGCAGAGACCAACATTCAAAGATTTTTTATTAAAAAAACTAACCAATACAATTAACATAGGTGAAAGTTCTATTGTATTAAGAGGTATCAATCTATACAAAAATGATCATTAAAAATGCTAAAGTAGAACCAAACATGACTGGAGGAAAGAGAAATATCAATGTAATTATGCCTAATAAAATTCTACTATACTCATAGATTGGTACCTAGCCCAATAGTCCTCAGACAGACATTATACAGCCATTGCTGGAAACAGATGTGGAGACCCACAGTAAAATATTAGACTGAGCTTGGGGAATTCTGCTGAGGAGAGGGAGGAAGGATGTAGGAGCCAGAAGGATCAAGGACATCACCAGAAAACCCACAGAATCAAATAACCTGAGCTAATAGGAGCTCATAGAGACTTAACAAACAACCACAGAGCCTGCATGGGACTGACTTAGGCCCTGTGCATATATACATTATAGTTGTGTAACTTGGTCTTTGTGGAAGCCTACAGAGGCTTCCTAGTGAGAGATTACTCAGGATCAGAGAATCTGAAATTGCTTTACCCAGCAGGGCTACATAAGGAAATTATTTGGTCAAGGGCATGTTTACCAGGTGTTTGGAAGTGTACTTGGCTGTATTGTGTGCTTTGATTTTGCAAGAGGGAGGTATTTTGCCTCTCCCCTTGGCATGGTATAAAAAGCCCTTTTCAATAAAGGACCCAGGTCCTCCTGGAGCTATCCTGTGTTTCTATCTTTCTTCTCATCATCTAGGTCTCTCTTTCTATCAATTATCAGTTCTTCTTTCCTCCACCTAAAAACCTTTCAAAATGTGGGAGCAGATTGGAGCTGGACTCCCACAGACTCACCCAGGTCTTCTTGTGGTATAAAATAAATGCAAAGTAAAAGTATGTATCTCTGAAAGAAACTAATAATTCATAATTTGGAAAAGAATCCTTTATAAATAACTCAGTGAGTTTAAGATAAAAATAAAACAAATTTAGGTAAAATAGCATGTTACTTAGACACAATGTGCTGTGCCTCTCTTAGGGCAAGCAATACATTTGACAGCTGGGCTATCCCAGTAAAATTATTTTTTTGTTAGTGTCTGTATCATGATGGGTGTGACACAAGTATCCTGCATGCAGTAATAAGATCCAAGATCCTCAGTCTAAACTCTGGTGATTTTTAGTGTGAAATCTGTCTTTGACCTACTGCCACTGGATCTTTCAGGGATCCCAGATTCCTGCTATGAACCCACATTGGAAACCTCCTAGACAAGGTTGTGGTGATTATCCTGGCTTCTGCAGGTACCAATGCAAACTGGTCTTTCCATCACTATCTAGGTGTCTCTGGCTAGACCTGCAGGTGATAGAGGCTGCCTCTTCATGGGTGATCAGCCATGGATCAAAGTGGAGTCTGGATCATCACAACATCATAATGGAAGCTAAAATAATGAGAATGAAGTAACAATCATGTAAAAAATTCATGTAAAAATATATATATATATATATATATATATGTCAAGTAATATATATGTCGTAGATAAACTGCTCATTTGTTGACCAGTTTTTAACAAAACATTTGAGTATAGAACTCTAAAGATGTTCTCAAGGTAGTGTAGACCAGTCAATCAAATTCTATTTGTGTCAAAATAGTACAAGTGTCATAGATATTGTCCTATCTGACACTTTACTATAGCAGATCTGAACTTCACATGTCTATCCTGGAAGAAAAGACCTGCCATTTCACATGTGGACCGAAAAGACTTATACTACTCCACAGCTCACCCTTTATCTTTGTTGTTCTTCTCGTTATATTTTAGTCCTTACCAGGAATCCAGGATATTAGCAGCTCCAGGAATAAAAAAGGTCACCTCACTGTGAGAAGTCAAATTTAGGACACTGTACAGTCAAGGCTATATTACTGCTAAACTTTTTCCACAGGCAAGCAAGTGATAGTCTTCCATATGGAGCAATATGCAAATGCAGAAGTATACATAGAAGGAACAATTATACAGAATTCTTAGGTTAGAAGTCACAGAAAATAGCTTCAACACAAGGGGCAAAAACAATAAAACAAACTGTGTTGGCTCATGAATGCTATGAAATATTCATAATAGAAGCACAATACTCGAAACCCTGACACTCTTTGTAAGTAATGTGTAGATTGGAGGGAATGGTGAGGAATGTTTTGAGCTCAGTCTGTCGGTGTTGATCAATCATGCTGCTTGCTCCTTCCTAGTTGATCTTACATAATAAGAGCTGACACCAATTCTGTTGCTGATTTGAGGAGTCAGATGAGAATAAGAGAGTAGGTAGTTTTTCATGTCTATCTTTTTTCTTGTTAACCTTTAAATGTTTAAAGTAAGAGTTAGGGACTATCATTACTCAAAGTAAAATGAATTACTCACCTGTGACTATAAAAATAAGCAAAAGTATTAGGAATGTATTTCTTAATTGTTTAACAAAAAGTAAAACTGAAAATTGAAACTAATAGATGGATCTGAGAAAACTCTGGCAAGTTGTGGAACAGTCTCTTCTCCTGGTAACTGGTGATGTTTTTAGAAGATTGTCTCATGTACATTGTTTTACATGCATGAAATATACATTGCATTTATGTGGAAGTACTTCAGTGAAGTGATTTTAATACTATATTTGAAAGAGAGTTGAAAGCCTCTGTCATGCACATATTGAGATCTAATTGGAAAATTACGAGTTACATGTATGACAGCCATACCGCTATTTCACCAGGAGCATTGGTAGTTTGCATAGCACTTCCTAGTGTGCTAAAATCCATTTGGGTAGAATTTTCAGCTCTGGCCTCATCTGAATTCTCTATAGGCTTCAACCAAAATGTCTCCACCAATAAGAAAGCACCATCTAGCTCTGGTGTGCAACCAAAAGCAATGAAAATAACACATCCTATGAGGGGCTTTAAGGGTTTTCTGGACAATAAATCAAAGGATGGTAACCCTCCTCTAACACTGGGATTTGGGGATTTTTATTCAATAGCTGTGTTAGTGAAATTTCTCACTGCTGTGAGTTTAGAGTTGTTACAACTTCTGTAACTTCAGGAGAATGTGATCCTTCGTAGCTAGTGAGTAAGACAGACAGAAGAGGGGACAAGAGTGATAGCTTAGTGCAGTCGAAAGTTGGTGGTCAGAAATGCATGATTTCCAGACACACCACCCTGGCCTGGCAATCATTATGTTCATCAGTTCAAGTGAATGAGACAATGCTCTTTATCTCCAAGTCTGGCTTTCACCTGTATCATGATGGGGCTCCATTAATATTAGTGTTTGCACTACAATGGACAGTGATCCCATGGCCTGGGACATAAGGAAGCCAATGGAGAATTGGTCCACATCACAGCCCCAAGTGGAGTCTATGTAATGATCAGACAAACATTAACAATAAGCAATTAATTCATTCATTTGATGTGATTATTATCAGAAAGATAAATAGGAAAACACCTTCTTTTTGCAAGGAAAGACTGGTGCCTAATGCAAACACACTGAGGGTTAAGCTTTGTCCCTCCTTCCTCACCAAAGTCAGGGCAAAAGGAGAGAAAGGAGCAAAGCTTTTCCCATGTCCACTAGGAGACTCCTGGTGCTGATCATTCATTATATATATATATATATATATATATATATATATATATATATATAATATCTTAATGAACATAAATGCAATCTGCTTTTAATACTTACTGTTATTTGTATCTATGTTTCAGGGCTGATGATTTGGTGCTGGATAACAAATTGGTGTATTGTTCTCTGGGGAAGACTATTTCTCAAACACTGAACATTTCTTAGCTGCCTATGTTATTCACCCTTTATCAAGGAAACACTTTGCAATAGAAGGCAATCATAACCAAAAACAACAATCAATCACAGTGCAGAGTTGTGGAGCATAGCCTCAAGGGATACATCTACAATAAAATGAAAGCACTCAAATCTCGAGATTCATTGAAGAACAGGGGATAGAA
Source organism: Peromyscus attwateri (assembly GCA_902168425.1). Classification (NCBI taxonomy): domain Eukaryota; kingdom Metazoa; phylum Chordata; class Mammalia; order Rodentia; family Cricetidae; genus Peromyscus; species Peromyscus attwateri. The sequence goes on from CABHPP010109226.1 coordinate 21,355, forward strand.
TGATTATAAGGGTCAAATGGTTGGGCATGTACTGTGAGACTGTGTCTCCTAGGAATGTAAGAAGCTACACCTATAAAACCTCACCAGTATGACTGCCTAATTATAGTTCAAACATAAACAACAAAAATAGACATGCTAATCTGAATGGAGGAAAGCCCAGGAGCTCTCAACTCTACTGTGTGTATTAGAGAGCATTCCTTAAGAAGTGTAGGACAAACGGGCAGAGGTTGGGAAAGGTATCAGTGATTCCTGGGTTCTATCTGACAGTGCAGCCTCATCATTCTCACCCCAAACAACTTTGCAGTAGCCAACACTGAGAACAACAGTAACTGAGCCAGTTGGGAGATCATGTGAAGTCACCTAGGCTTATAGAAAAACAGTTGGTAAATTTGTGCTCTGAACTGAGAATAATCAAAATAAGCTTCTGAACTATCACTGCTCCATAGACTCTTCTTAGATGAAGGTGTTTGTGTTCGATCCCTACTATACAACAGATATTAACCACAAAGTGTACATGGACACTGAGCACTTGAAGTATAGCAAGTCCAAGGGGAGTTTTTAGTTTATACCTTAGTCAAAATGCAAATTTATATTGTCATGTGTGCCTGATATTAATCTCATGGGACAATATTGTTTTAGCATTAGCAGTTAACAATCTCATCAAGTAGCCAGGCTGCTAACTGTTCCATAGAGTCTACCTCATAGTCACTGCTATAGTAATCAGCAGAGGCGGTTTCAGTCCCTGACACATTAAGACCCATTATCTTTGAGTCACGAAGGATGCTGGTCCATCTTGTGGACACTTGATAAATTTTTAGAGCAAATTGTCGTCTTCTTTGATTGTATCACTATAAGTGGCTTTTCTATCACTGACCTTTTCCCTTACATTGGTTTTTCAGGTGATGAAGATTCTTGCAACAAGAATATCTGAGCTTTTACTAAGGTAAGGATATTTTGTTCTAGTAAAAAGGTATGTAAATTGGAATCTCATTTTAGAATATTGTGTTAATGTAAGCTTCAGAAAAGCCCTTTGCTTTGGCAGCATCACATAAGTTTTAATGTTTTGTCCTTTTCTTTTTCAACTGTGTTACAATGTTTTATAGCTTCCTTCCTGATTTCTTTTTCTGGCCCATTTAGTTTTAAGTGTGCATATATTTTTATTGTAATTATGAGCTTTTTTCAGGTGGCCTTTTTGCTCTGAATTGTGATTGTATCTCATTATTATAACTAACCAAAAGAAAATTTGACTATCTCATGTCATAAATTGTTTTCTGTACACATGAAGACATGAGTTTGATCCCTAGAAGATTTCCTAAAATAATCCAAGGATGGAAGCAAATGATTGTAATTCCAGCCCCTGGAAAGGCATAGAAAGACATGGGACTCACTGGCTACCCAATATTAGCTTACTCAGCAATCTCCAGGTAAGTGAAAATCCCAGTCTCAAAAAAAAAAAAAAACCAATACAAAAGAATAATAATGTAAAGTCCATCAGTGGATCAACCCAAAAGGTTTACCTGCAAACTTCACCTTTGCAGGGACACCCACATGTGTGCACATACATATATTTACTAGATGCCCCTCTACAAGCACATAAAAAGAAGGTGATTTGGGTGTTTTAAGCCTTTTAAAATTTTCTGTGACTAACACTCTTGTATCTTACAAAATATCCCATGAGCTCTTAAGAGAAATGTGCACTCTACTCTTGCAGGCAGAGTGTTTGATGTAAATCTGTTAGGTCTAAATGGTCTAAAGTGTTAAAGAAATTGTGATGTCACACTTTCCCTTTCTGACCTGTTCTGTGCACTTCTAAGTAAAATACTCAGATTCTCTATCGTTATTGCTTTGTTGTATATGTCTCTTCTTAGTTGTCCCATTGGTTCTTTCCCACACTTTAGATTTCTGACATGTGGTGAATAGATCCTTAGAGCTCTTCTCTTTTCCTGGTAAGTAACTTTATTTTTTGGAACAGTTCAATCTTGCTGAATCGGGTCTTTTATCAGGCATTGACTTCCTCTGCATTCTTTAGTTCCTTTCTTTTTAACAGGGTCTCAGCATCCCAGTTGACCTGAAATTTGCACTTCTCCAAAGAACTCTCTCCTCCTCCTTCCCAAGCCATCATTGCTCCTACAATCTTCCCAGTTGACTACTCTTTAGACACCTGTCACAAGAGATTAACTCTGCTTAAAATGAGCAGCATGTAAGTTGTAGTAAACCTTGTTTTGAGTTCTTTCTGGTTTGTTGTCTCAATCATTTTCAAGTTGTTTGCTATTTCCCAACATGTAATTTAGGTCATGATTTCTGCTACTGCCTGGGATTCTGAAGGAATTACTCTTGTGTTTCTTGCAGGTATTGCCTCTGTGTTACATTTAAAAAGGAAATTAATTTACTTCAACTTCAGTTTTTTAATTTCTTTTCTCTCTTATCACTTGTGATCTCCACACATATGTGTTAGTATTATTTCACAAACTTAACCTTTCTGAGGCACTCTTCTTCTTACAATTACATAATTTCTATTGATCTATTCTCAGTTCTCTATGGTGATATTTTATTTGTACTGAAATGTGATTTTATTTGTATGTTAATAAATAAAGTTGCCTGGGAGTCAGAGCTAATAGCAAGCCATAGCAGAAGTCTGGCAGTGATAGCACACGCCCTTAATCCCGATCACATAACAGGCAGATCTCTGTATTTTCAAGGATACCACCGACATGGAGACACACGCCTTTAATCTCAATACCAACCATAGAAGATCTGGAGGTCTGCATAGATGGGCAGTGACGAGGAGGTCATGTGGTTGGGTTTACAACCAATGAGAAGGTAGAACAGAAAGTCTATAAGAAGACAGAGACACAGGAAGAGGTCTCTTGCGGAGAGGTAGGACAGCAGAGGCAGTGAAGGGTAAGGTTTTTAATCTCAGCTTTTAACTCTGTATTTGGCTCTGTGTTTCTTATTTAACAAGACGGTTACTTCTACAGTTCTCAGTGGTAAAAACATGTCAAAGATTCTCTCTTCTACATGTTTGGGACCAGCTATTCATAATAACTATCTGTAGCTAACACTGTGCAGTAGTTATACAGAGCCCTGTTCTCTTGCCTAAGCTTAATTGAGTGGCTATTGATAAATCTTCCTCAATTCTTCCCAGCTTAGGAAGCTGCTTTGATGACAACCATTCCAATGTCAACTTCTAGGAGATCACCTGCTTTAGATTCCATTTGATAACCTATGGTATTTGTCTTTCTGGGACTCTTTGTTAACTTCCATTTTTGCCTATTGTGAAAAGTGGACTTATCTACAGCAGAAACATTGAGGATGCCATTGGCATCAATGTCAAAAGTGACTTCAATCTGAGGAACACCACAGGGTGCTGGAGGTATGCCTGTAAGTTCAAACTTTCCAAGCAGGTTGTTATCCTTGGTCATGGCTCTTTCACCTTCATACACCTGAATGAGCACACCAGGCTGGTTGTCAGAGTAGGTGTTGAAAGTCTTTGTCTGCTTGGTAGGGATGGTGGTATTGCGCTTGATGAGGATAGTCATGACTCCACCAGCAGTTTCAATACTAATGGAGAGAGGAGTGACATCCAAGAGCAGCAAATTCTGAACATTCTCAGACTTGTCTCCAGACAGAATGGTGGCCTGGATAGCTGCACCATAAGCAACAGCTTCATTGGAGTTAATGCTCTTATTCAGTTCTTTTCTATTGAAGAAGCCTTGCAGAAACCTCTGAATCTTGGGGATTCTGGTAGAACCACGGATCTGTTATTTGTCTAGGTTGGCATCTCGAAGGGCCTTTTCTACAGGATCCAGAGTGCTTCGGAACAGGTCAGCATTTAGTTCTTCAAATCGAGCATGGGTAATGGAGGTATAAAAGTCCATTCCCTCATAGAAAAAATCAATCTCAATACTGGCCTGGGTGTTGGAGGAGAGGGTACGCTTAGCCCGTTCACAAGCAGTACGCAGACACCTGACAGCTCTCTTGTTGTCACTGATGTCTTTCTTGTGCTTCCACTTAAACTCAGCAATGAAATGTTTGACCATTTGGTTATCAAAGTCTTCTCCACCCAAGTGGGTATCTCCAGCTGTTGATTTGACTTCAAAAATTCCATCCTCAATAGTGAGGATTGACACATCAAAAGTACCACCTCCCAAGTCAAAAATCAGCACATTCCTTTCTGCTCCAACCTTCTTATCTAACCCATAAGCAATAGGGAAGTTGTACACTAAGGGAAAGTAGATGTGGCAGGAGTGCATTACAATAGCAAGAACTATGCTTTAATGTGTGGCTGCACTCCATAACCATGACTGATGTTTTCTAGGACCTTCTTGAAGTAGCTGAGAAGCAAAAGGATATTGTACCTCACATACACTGAGATATCAGTATCAGACTTCTAGCATCCAGAAGAATGAGAAATAATTTCCTTAAAGCAAAATTTCTGTCTTTGCTCTATTTGGTGATCTAAGTTCCAAAATGACAAGCAACAAAATCCTTGCTCACAACAAAGTAGGCACTGGTGGTAAGGGTTAATAAACGGCATGAGTGTGTCCATCATCCATCTCCATTTGGGCAACAGAAGAGCCTAAAGTTGTTTTGACAACTGTGAAAATCCTCAAGCAGGAGGAAGTTCTTACATCTGAGAGACACTGCAGGTTCTTCTC
>CABHPP010109227.1:0-37845 GCA_902168425.1 Peromyscus attwateri
TTTTTTTTTCCAGAGCTGAGGACTGAACCCAGGGCCTTGCGCTTGCTAGGCAAGCGCTCTACCACTGAGCTAAATCCCCAACCCCGAGAAACCGCTTTTTGTAAACATATTTTCAATATATTAAATTTATTTTTATGAATTGCACAAAGATTACTAAGGACAAATGAATGTGTAGTTATCTGTAAATAAAATTACCCAAAAGTTAAAGAAATAAAATTTTTTGTAAACACTGAGTGTGTTTGTGCTATTATTCCCATTGAGTTTTTGAAATATTTAATACCTTCCTCTGCTTTGTCAAGCTAGTTTGCATGTAATGTTAACTACAGTTGTGCCTGACTGTCTTGTCTACCACTGAACTGCTTTTCCCGGTCCTTTATCTTTTAAAAAAGAACTTTGAATTTTGAGACAATCTCATTGCTATCCCTTCTTTCCTTGAATACTCTCTGAAGCTCAGATAAACTTTCAATTTTCCTCCTGCCTTAGTTTCCTAAATAGCAGGGATTACTGACCTGCACTGACAAAGTTTACCTAAATTTCACATTTCTTGTACATAATCTACATTGCTTTATTTTTCTAGTTGTATTTGAACACTTTTACTATATTGAAAGCCTTTTAAGCTTACTTGTGTTCTACTTCTGTGAAGCATGTTATCAAATGCTTTGAGGAGAGATACGATTATTTACACTCCTGATTTCATCCTGATGACCTGGGAGGGGTGAATTTTCTTTCAGTATACTAATGTACCTTTTGTCAATTCTTTGTTTCTGCATAGGTGCTATTGTGAGGAAGTATCTACAAAGTAAATCTTGATGTCACTATCTTATGAAAAACATTATCTTAAAAAATTTTAACTTGATTCTCTAAAACCTGTGCCAAGTCCTTAGACTGCATGGGAAGCACAAAAGTTCACCTTGTGTGCAAAGAAGTACAAAACAACTAGAATATAGAATAGAATGGAATATAAAAGTTTTGGAACTATAAGGCCATCTTGTTCAAGACCACCTTGGAAACCTATAACAGATATTAAATACTATATGAAAAGGCATCTTTAATATACTTTTCAAAAACATTTGAAGTAATAGCTATGAGTAAGTGTGTGTAAAAAAAAAATCATTTCCCTCTGAGGACACCTTGTCTTTTGAAGGAGATAGGATGAGAGAGAGGCAGGAAGGCCACATGGTTAAGGCTTCTTCAGCCAAGGATAGGCTTCGATGGAGGGAGGAGTGCTGAGGTTGCCATAATCACATGGGGGCTCCTCCCAAGCTACGGTGTCTCAGAAGGTGATGGTGATGAGGAAGGCACGCCATGGATGCCAGGCAGTTCGCAATTTGCTCTAGCAATTCCCACACTTACTGTGATTGCTCCGTCTCCTCAGGTGATTCATCTCTGGAGTGACATACACCCAGCAGGTTTTGCTCAGATACTGAAAATAGTACATGCAGCAGCCTGCAGAGGGTCTTGCGCATACAGAGCATTCCGCTTCTCAGTATCAGTGATCTCAATGAGATTCCCCATTCTGAACATGAACTAGAAAGCGGAGCTCCGTCCAAGATAAAAGCCAGGACATCTCCACACCCCACGTCCAAGAGAGTGGGTACATGAGGGTGCTGCCACCCCGCAGGCACAGCCTGGGCAAAATGTCTGCAAGCTCTTGTTCTCAGAGTTTTGACAGGCATACGCATTGATGGGTATGAATATTTTTTTAACAAAAATTTTGCAGTGAGCTAGTCTTGCCCTGTGCTTTCTCCAAAGCTTACTGAGCCTGGTGCTTGGAATCCCAGCTGGGAAAAGACCTCTTCCACAGATTTATGGCTTTCCCAGGCACCTCGAGCATCAGGGTGAGCAGTCAGACTAGAGCAAGGCCAAGAAAAAGCATTGTTCTTCTGCCCTAGCAGAAGTCTTCTGAAACTGCATTCGTTCTTTATAGAAATGTGAATAAATGTTATCAGTGAAATGACTGCACTTTTTTTCCTGGGGTTGTTTATTTTTATCTCTGTGGCTTGGCTGACTGGTTTGCGATGGTATTTTACTCTAACCAAAAGTGAGGTTTTAAATGGAACCAGAAATTACTAAGTTCTTACTTGCCCATTCCCCAACCCTGATTCAGCTGTGTGGAAAGTTCTCTACCTGCTGACAAGCCAGAACCCTTGGCATCCATGAAGATGCTACAACCCAGGATCCCTGCCATCATCAGGCATCAGATGCGTTTGGCACTAGGGCACCTGGCAGCCAGCGAGGCTTAGCAGCCAGAGAACCAGGATGATAATTAAGTTTTTGCCTGTGATTGCAGGAACAAGGGGCTTCCTTCTCCCTTCCTGGGGAGGACTGTCTCACTCTTCACCTTCAGTCCAGGGGCTGGGGCTCAGGAGTCAGGTATGAGAATCTACCCTTGGCCCAATACCTCGCCCATGCCCATGCCCCTGACTCGTGCTGGTGCTACCTAAGAAAGTCTTCCTTTTGCTTGTCCAGTCAGTGGTCAGACGTGGAGAAGGATTCAAAGGAGGGTGTAACTGTGAGACAAAATGTCTTGGTTGTACCTGTTTGGGGATTAGCTTTGTGTTTAAATAGCAAACACAACAGGAACTAAACTTGAGACTTATTTGTCATTATAAAAATAAAGCAAAAAATTAAAATATTAAAAAACATTAAATAGAAACGTTTTGGTTTTCTGTTTCCTTAGAAAACTATGCTCTCTAAGGTGTGCCCTGCAGGTTAGAGCCTCATGAGATGGATTAATTTTTTTATATTTTTAAACCTTAAAGATAAAATAGCTTAAATTCTAAAATTTTGCACTCAAATTTCATTTTGTTTTAGACTGCTACTAGCTTTTAATACTTACTGATTCATTGGGACACATTGACTGACAAATTTAATTGTATAACTTTATGCCTAAAATGGTTTTGTTTTCCAGTAATCAAAACATTGAGAGAAGGTAATCAAAATCCATTTGTTCAGGAATATTTTATATGACATGTCTGAGTCATTATGGGAAATTACTTTAACATATACCTGAATTATTTAGGTGATTAATTTGCAATCTTACCTAAGTATTTTGGGATTCTACCTTGTAATCATAAGGTGAGGTGGATTACAGTATTGTACTTCAACTTGGTTCCACATACCTTTGAACTTTGTGATGGGCTACGCACTCAAGAGAGGAGTCAAAATTTAGGAGAGAAATAAGCATTTATTTAAAAATTAGTAAAGAAAACATTTCGCATGCAGATATTTAAGGTGAAAAGTTCTCTTACCTGGATTTCGCTGAGGAGCACTTTCTGAAAGTGCATATTTGCCTTACAGTCAAGGCAGAACTTAATAATAGGTATGTACCTTGATCTTGCAACAATTGAGATGGGAGAAACCAAGATCCCAGGCTACCCACAGGTAATAACAGCTATGTACCCTGTACTGCAGACTTAAACCCTTCTGTCAAATCCCGAGAGGACTTCCCAGCACTGACATCAGCATTTTTCTGTAGAGAACTTAAGTCCTAACAAATAAGAACTATTATTTGAAATTAATTAAAACTGCCCAATGAGAATGTGGTCTTTACTAAAGTAAGCTTGAAAATTATCTTGCTAGTTTGGGTGTAACTTATCTAACACTTAAAATTCTCACCATTGGTGCACACAAGTAAAACAGATGGAAAATAGTCTCGAGCAAGTTTGATAATTTAAGGGAGGATGTAAAATTAATATAAGTTATGAAGATAACTTATTAGCACTAGACAGAATATATGGCTCAGCAGCAAATGTGCTGCCCAAGTATGAGGATCTGAGTTCAAATCCCCAGAACCCAAATTAAAAAGGTGGACGTGCCCTCATGCACTTGTAATACTAGTATTTGGGAGAGCAGTGGAGACAGGAGTACTGTTAGAGCTTGCTGGCCCTCAGCACAGCTCCAGGTTACATGAAAGACTTTTTGTAGAGCACATAAGATGGAGTGTGATAGACCAGGACAACCAATGTACTCCTCTGTTCTCTGTGTGAATGTATGTGTTCACATACTCCCATACACTTACATATATATGCATCAAACACATATAGTATACACATACAATCCTGCTACTCTTTGATCTTAATATGTACTATGCCATGAAAACTTGCTCTAGTATTTGCATTTTTCTTTCCTGTGTGTGTGTGTGTGTGTGTGTGTGTGTGTGTGTGTGTGTGTGCGCGCGCGCGCGTGCGCACGCGTGCATGTGAAGCGGTATTTAATTGGCTCTAAAACATCGTTTCTACTTAATAAGGTATGGGTTTCTTTCTTTCTGTTTGTTTATTTATTTATTTTACATCCTGACTGAAGTTTCCCCTTCCTCCTTTCCTCCCAATCTCTCTCCACGACCTCCCCTCAGCCTCCTCCCCCACGTCCACTCCTCCTTACTTTCTAATCAGAAAAGGGCAGGCCTCACATAGATATGGACAAGCCACAGCTTTTATGTTTCTCAGAACTGCAATTCTGTATTAAATAGCTGTAAGTCGGGGGGAGTGAGTCATTAGCTGCTTGGTGGCTCTTTGCAGGAAAGTGATCTAAATCTTTAAAAGATATGCATTGACTCAATAACTTTAATAGAATCAGGATACCTGAAAGGATATTGAGTAGAAGGGGCACTGGAACAGACCTGTTGGGGAGAAGAGCTTGGGTTGTAGGAATAATTTTGGGTAAGAAGCTCACAATGCAGTCAGGGGAAAGATGTATAAATTCTGTCTCCAGTGCAGTTAAGGATGCGATGTACAAGGAGATAAACATCTTATATAGGGATAGCTGCAGGGATGGAGATGCACAGAGAGATATAGAGACAGGCACACACATATACACATATGCACAACAGTCAATAAAGAAATGCCGATGACAATATTAGGAAAAAAGAGAAATGAAACAAGGTGAGAGAAAAGAATATGGGGAAAGGGCATTAAAACAACAGGGAAAATATAAACAAAATTACGAAAAATTAAGATTGTTCTTCAAAAAGTGAACTTAGCTAATTACAAGTGATAGGAGAGACCATAGATCTTAGAGAAGATCCTACTACTGCCTCGTGCACAAGCACATATGATTTCTAACTGCATTCTAAATGCTGATCCTTATATCCACAGATAAGTGTAACTCCCACCTATCATCAAAAACCTCTTTTTCCTGGAGATAAAATTATAGAAATCCAGAAGTTATCAAACTCCAGAGATCAAAATTAACCATGAGATACCCATGCCTAATGAATTCATTTGCAACACAACCCCTCCATGTAAGCCTCAGGGAATGTCAGAAGGAATAGGATGATTGTAAGAGTCAAAGGACGAGGAATCTACTGAGATAGTCTCTTTTTTAAAACACAATGGAAAGGGAGAGGAATAAAGTGGCAAGGAACTGGGAAAGGGGGTAGATATGGGAGGCACATGGGGCAGAGCTGTTGTGAATATGATCAAAATAAGTTGAATAGAATTACCAAAGAATTAATAAAGTGGTTGTGGAGATGGTTCAAGTTGAAAAGTTCTTGGCAAAGAAGTATGAAGATCTGAGCTCAGAAGCCCCACATCCATTCAAAGAGCTGCATGGGACAGAGAATGCCTGTAATTAGTATTGAAGATATCAATTGCAATGCTGGAGAATCAGCTATAGAAGAACTTGGGGCTTGCTATCTAGCTAGTCTAGTCAATCTGTGAGTTCCAGGTTCAGTGAAATATCCTGACACAAAAGTAAAGGGAAGAAGTGTTGAAGAAGACATCTGACTTCCACATGCATGTGTGCAGATGTGTAAGCTCAGCCCACCACCCACAAAACACAGAAATGAACACAAACAGGCATATCTTTCCTTCCTGGTAAGGGAATGAAGAATTAGGACATTTTGTTTTTTTCACAAGTGTCTCACTTTGAGATACCCTAGAACAGGGATGTGGGATGCTGACTCACTTTTCTTCCTCAGAATTGTACATTTACCCATATAAGGTTGCAAATGAACTGAGCCTGTCTTGCCTTGCTTGTTGACATATGACTCAAGACAATGCCCACTGTTGTGATGGACTTCTACCAGTAATCTCCACTGCCCTATGGGCCAAATATTGGATGTTTCCTCCAACAAGAGACACTATGACTGTATATGAGTGGTTGTGTGGGTCTCTGAGGAACAGCTTCTTTTCAACTTAATGTTTCTGACACTCTCTGAATTGGGTGATCCATCCAAAGCAATCTTTAGTAAGCATGTGAGACATGGGCAGAGAGTAGTCCTGATGGTTCTGCTCATGTTCATCTCTGCCAAAGCCCCCACTTATAACAACACAGTTAATCTCCCACTCCTTTCAAAAACACTGGCTACTAATCCCAAACAGGCATACCTCCCATTTACGAGTATATTCATCTATATTCATCTATAAGGGAAATTGGTCCTTTATCTTTCATTGTTGAGTCTTTATGTGGTTCAGGTGTCAGAATAACTGCGGACTCAAAAATTTTTTGGCAATATTCATTCTTTTTTTATTTTGTGGAATAATTTGAGGAATATTGGTGTTAACACTTCTTTGAAAGACTGATAGAATTTTGTACTAAACCCAACTGGCCCTGGGCCTTTTTTGGTTAGGAGACTTTTAATGACTACTTCTATTTCGCTAGAGGTGATAAGTCTATTTATATTATTTATATTGTTTATTTATCTTGATTTAATTGGTAAGTGGTATCTATGGAGAAAATTATCCCCCTTTTTTAGATTTTTCCAATTTTGTGAATTACAGGTTTTCAAATTAAAAGTCTGTTGTAGATGATATTCTAAACAGTCTTAGTAAATAAGAAACACAGAGCCAAATACAGAGTTAAATAGCCAGAGATCAGAGAGTCATGACTACCTTATCTTACCACCTCACCACCGTTGCTTCCACAGAGAGAGAGTTTCTTCCTGTCTGACTTGTCTTTTTATTGCCTTTCTGCTCTGCCTTCTCATTGGCTTTAAACCCAACCACATGACTTCCTCATCACTGCCTATCTATACAGACCTCCAGGTCTCTATGGTTGGTACTGGGATTAAAGGTTCATGTCACCATGCTTGGCTGTGTCCTTGACCACACAGAGACTCTGCCTGCCATGTAGTTGGATTAAGGGCATGTGTTACCACTACCTGACTCTGCTTATGGCTTGCTATGACCTCTGATCTCCAGGCAAACTTTATTTATTAACAGACAAATAAAATCACATTTCAGCACAAATAAAATATCACCATATTTACCCTTTCTATTCTAATAAAAAGAAAAAAGGAAAAAAGTTATAACTAATATGAGAAAAACTATATACAATAAGTACAATAACTATATACAATATATACAAGCAATAAATACTTAAACAATGTCTAGTCCATTTGCAATTGACAAGCTCAGAGAAAATATCACCTTATGATTCTCTGGATTTTCTCTGTGTCTGTTTTTATGTCTCCCTTTTCATTTCTGATTTATTTGTCTATCTTGTTGATTTTTCAACAAGCCAGCTCCTTGTTTCATTGATTCTTTTTATCATTCTCTTTGTTACTATTTTATTGATTTCAGCTCCCAGTTTGATTATTTCTTGCCAATTACTCCTCTTAGTTGTGCTTCTTTTTATTCTAGAACTTTTGGGTGTGTTGTTAAGTTGCTAGTACAAGATCTCCCCAATTTTTTAAATGTAGGCACTTAGTACTATGAACTTTTGTCTCAGGACCTCTTTCATTGCATCCCATAAGTTTGAGTATGCTACGTATTTATTTTTATTTTCTTCTAGAAAATCTTAATTTTTAAAAAAGTCTGTATTGACCCATTTTTATTCAGTAGAAGGTTGTTCAGTTTCCATGAGTTTTTAAGAATTCTATTGTATCTGTTGTTGATATCCAGCTTTAATCCATGGTGATCTGATAGAATGCAAGGAAGTATTTCAATTTTCTTGTATCTATTGAGACTTGCTTTGTGTCCAAGTATGTGGTCAGTTATGAAGACATTTCCAGATATATTCTTTTGTGTTTGTGTGAAATGTTCTGCAAATATCTGTTAGGTTCATTTGGTTTATAATGTCAATTAGCTCTAGGATTCCTCTGTTTAGTTTTAGTCTGGATGTCCTGTCCATTGGTGAGAGTGGAGTACTGAAGTCTCCCACTATCAGTGTGTAAGGATCAACATGTGATTTAAGATGTAATAGTGTTTCTTTTACAAAAGTAGGTGCCCTTGTATTTGGGGTACAGATGTGAATAACTGAAATGTCATCCTGGTGGATTTTTCCTCTGGTGAAAATGTGCTCTTCCACTTTTCCTTTGATTAATTTTGATTTGAAGTCTAATTTTTAAATATTAAACTGGATATACCAGTTTGTTTCTTATGTCAATTTTCATGGAACACCTTTTACCAACCCTATACATTGAGGTAGTGTATATCCTTGATGTTGAGGTGTGTTTCTTATATGCCACAGAAAATGAACACCTTTTTCACATCCATTCTCCTAATATATCTTTTTATTGGGGAGTTGAGGCCATTGATATTAAGAGTTATCAATGACTAATGATTGTTAGTTCCTGTAATTTTGTGGGTGTTTTGTGGTGCTAGTGGTGGTGGCGGTGTGTGTGTGTGTGTGTGTGTTCCCCTTCTTTTAGTTTTGCTGTTGTGAGATTTTTTTCTTTATTTCCTGTGTTTTCATAGGTATAGTCAGGCTGCTTGGTTTGGATTTTTCCTACTAGCACCTTCTGTTTGGCTGGATCTGTAGATGGAAACTGTTTAAACTTGACTTTATCATGGAATATCTTATTTCTCAGCCAATAGTAGTTGAGTGTTTTGCTGAGTATAGTAATATGGACTGGCATCTGTTGTCTATTGGAGTCTGTGGTTGAGCAAGGCATGTCTGCCTGAGTAGGGGTTGGGACACAGTGGCAAGTGCGACAGGGGAGGCTGGGAAGGAAATCTGTGGTATCCACAGGAGGTGTAGACAGGGAGAGGGAAGGGTACAGCTAGTGATGTGCTGTAGCATTAGTGGCTCTGGGGGAACAAACAGAGTAGAGAAGTTCCAGGGGCACCCTACCTGGTCTTCTGGCAGGTGTAACCTCAATATATAATTAATTTCATGCATTATTTTTGATGACTTCAACAAGGTTAGCGTATTTCACTCCACCAAAGCAATAAAAGAATGTTCAAACTTGTACATTCTTATTTTGACCTATAATTCTTTTACATTATAAAGTCCTACTATGCTTTCTGTCCCTTGCAATGTACAGATCACTGGTTTATATAGAGATGGTCTCAAACATGTATTCATAAAATTTAACTGAATCTTCCAACAGAAGTATGCAGAATACTATACATGTTCTGTTCCTTTTACTTATGCAGTGAACCGAGAGAGACCATGTAGGTAGGAATGGATGCTGCCTCTCACTTTGAATCTTCCAACCAAAACATAGAATAATATATATTTTACACCTTTTAATTATGTGGTGAACCCAGAGAGACCCTGTAGGAATGAATGGTTGCTGTCTCTCACTTTGAACCTATTTCAAAATAATAAAAAGTATCATACACTCAAACTCATATTCTCTTAATTAAACCAGTTGTTTTATATATTGACTGTGGCAAAATATCAGACAAGCTACTCATTTTTGAGTATCAAAGGTTAATACACATATATTTAAATAAATATTGATGTGTGAATTTGGAAGCCAGGTTCATAGGATTAGAGATCCTATAATTCTTAAGGGTACTCTGAACCACAGGAAAGGAATGAATAAATCGCAGTCTATTTATTACTGTTTCTATCCAGAAAACTCATATTACTGCATATATCTAGTTTTCTAAGTTTCACTGATACATTCTATGCCTATTGAACAAGAGATTTCTTGACAGCTCTCTAGACATTTGGCTTATTCATTCAATGCTATGATCCTAATCATTTATCCTATATATAAAGATAAAGATTATGTTTGCCACAACAAAGGCATATTGCATGTTCTATATTCTTTACTTAATAAGTGTGATATAAAGGCTGTTCAAGAAGGATTCTTTATGATACAAAGGTTGATAAGGTATAGAAATGTTCACCTAATTTTTGAAGAATTTCACGTGTTGAATTAAATTACCATATAAGAATATTAAAAATGGAGTGAAAATAGTATTTACTATATAGGCACATAAATTGTTAACATAGATATATAAATAATTCATAATTGCTTTTTGTATCAACATGAAAATATATTTTTCAACATTCAATTTTTTAGGATTGTTGATAAAATTATTCTATACCTTATTAAGGGATCAAACTATGATTAGAATTTAGGAAAATAAACAGCAATCAAAACAACACGTGTGTGTGTGTGTGTGTGTGTGTGTGTGTGTGTGTGTGTGTTGTGATTTAGCTGTAGTAGAATGTTATTTCAATATGTGAGTATCCATAGTATCCATGTGTAAAAACTCTTGAGGAGATTTTAAAAATGGCTCAGCAGATATAGGTGCTTGTCAGCAAGCTCAAGGACCTAGATTTTTGTCCTCAGAATCTACATGGTAGAAGCAAATATTTGACTCCATTAAGTTGCCTTTTACATGCACGTTCTGGTGTACATATCTGTACATAATTTAGAAAAATATAACAATTTAAAAAATATTTATTTAAATTTTAAAAATAATTTTAATTTTTTATATAATATATTTTGATCATATCTTCCCCTCCCCAATACCTCCAGCTCTTCCTCAGTTCCACTCACCTAACTTTATATTCTTTCCTTCTTCAAAAGAAAAAAAAACTAAAATATTACACAAAAACATGGAGTCTGTTTTGTTCTGTACAGCTAATCCTGAGCATGAGTTCTGCTCTGGAGGGTAATTTATATACTTAGAATTACTTCACTGGAGAAAACTATTTTCATTCCCAGGTAGCCATAAATTGAAAAGAGCTTCTTAGTTACAGATGGAACATTTACTCACTTTCCCACCTCCATGCATGGATTTGATCTTGATTAAATTGGTGAAGTTTCTGTACATGCTGTCATAATCTCTGTGAATGCACATGTACATCAGTGTACAGAAGACTGTTTCTTGTAGTTATCTGGCTCTTACAATCTTTCCACCTTGTCCATCTCTTAGTTTTGAAAAGAGCACTTTGATAAAGACATATTTAGGGTTGAGTGCTCCAAGATTTCTCATGGTCAGGATGCTTGTTGGTCTCTATGACAATAACCATTTACTGCAAGAAGAAGCTTCTTTGAGAGTGTTGAGTGATGCACTGATCTATGAACATAGCAATGTGTCATTAGGAGTGATTTTTTTCTGTGTTTATTTAGCATAATTATAGTAGCAGGTTTTCTCCTCAGGCCCACAACCTATCTAGCTGCAGTGTCAGCTGTGGGTTCCATCACATGGAGTGGGTCTTAAACCCAATCAAAACATGCTTAGTTATTTCCATAGCATTTCTGCCACTATTGCATCAGTGTATCTGAGTCTTATAGTGGGGTAATTGTAGGTCACAGGGTTGATAGCTGGCTGAGAGTGATGATTGTTTTCTATATAAGCAGCATTTGTAGTGCCTTCTGGTACTATTAATGCTAACCATTAGGTGTAAAACTTCTAGTTGGCAAACAGCTTGATTTCTCCCTATTCAATGGCATAAGCACGTGATATCTTTGGCAATAGGGCCTTGAGTCAGATTTTGGAGGGTCATCAATCACAATGGCAATGTTCTGTAATGTTTAGGGATCTATGGGTCCTCCTTGGCCAACTATTCTTCACAGAAATTGAAAAAAAAAACTTCCACTTCATATGGAAACACTCACACACACTTACCTAAAAGGATAGCTAAGACAATCCTGAATAATAAAAGAACCACAAGAGGTATCAGTCTCCCAGATTTGAAGTTGTATCATGAAGAAATAGATTGACATTGACATGAAAACAGGCACATTGATCAATGGAATCAAATAGAAGATGCAGATATCATTCCATATACCTAAAGGAATCCGGTTTGTTTGTTTGTTTGTTTGTTTGTTTTTGGCAAAGCAGAAAAAACTATACACTGGAAAAAAGATAATATCTTTCTCAGTTCCACAACCCTATATAAAACTGATACAAAATTCTCATGCTAACAGAAGGCTATCAAAAAACAGACTAACTTGATATTGATACAAAATGATAATAAGAAGAAACTTATTGTTCTCAGTTTTATGTAATTAAACTATTGTGCTTATGTAAAAACAAAAAAAAACAAAACACTGTGTGTACAGTAAAAAGTGCAATTCATATCCAACAGTAACCTAGATTGTGAGCCAGGTGTTTGAAACAGAGTTTCATGATGGTTAAAACAATGGCATTTGCAGTGGAAACTGCACCTGTGTGTTCACTAAAGCTGCAGTGAAGGCCAAGTACAGGAGGATTAAGGACTGCCAGAGACGCCTCAGACTCATCACATTTTATTCTGAATGAATTTTAAGGTTTTTATACATTTAGAAAACCATTATCACCACCCAATATTTCACAAACCCACATGGGAATCACAACTCACAGCTTAAGGAGATGAGACTTGATCATTGACATTAATAAAGTCATGTTTGATGAGCTCAGAAAAAGCATACTATCCAGAGTCCTCAAAGTATAAAATGGTATATTAGTTTGGCAGAAGTGTGATGGGAAATATATGGTACGATAATTCTATGGTTAAAATTAGAGTCTCTTACAGTAATACTTATGGTTTTGAAGCCTGCAGTGCCCCATGGAACCAATTTAGACTTCTGCCCAAATCTACTGTGTCCAGCAGAGAAACCCCTTCTTTGCCTCCAGTGAACCCTGAGGCTCTTGTGGGAATTCTGGTTCTTCAGCCCTTCCTTCTATGGAAAAGGCAGGCCAGGGTATAAAGGTTCTTGCTTTAAAGGAAAAGCCATACAAACAAAATTTGCTGTGCTTAGACACTAAACTTCCAAACGAATTGTCACTAACAGAATCATCACGTGGTTCTGCGGTCTTGTAGTACTCTTTCTGCTTCAGAACATTGATGCTTTTTTAAGGACCTCTGCAATTTTTTGCTTGATATAGGTAAGAAACAAATGTGTTTTGTAGTATCCACCATGTTTTCCATGGAAATTAAAAGCATTTAAGAATGCTTTTAATTCATAATAATTTTTAGGTATCTGGGTATAAATGAAAATAGCAACAACAAAGAATTACCTGTACATTTTAATTCATGGCCAAATATAAGTGAGAAAAATATCTAGAATTGTTATCTTTAAGAATGTTTCTTAACATAATTTCTTTATTGATTCTTTGGGAGTTTCATATCAGGCACCTCAATTCCAATTTTTTCCAGTCCTGCCCTTCACTCTTGCAGTATACCCCCCAAAGGAAAATTTAAAAAAAAAGAAAAAAATGTTCAAACCAAATCAATCAAACAAACAAATAAAACCCTCTATGCTCCTTTGCCTTTGCCATCTTTCCAACACTTTTTCATTCATCTTAGAGGCGTTGGGAGCTGTGCTGTGTCACACCATATACAATCTTTTTATCTTACAGTAATGACTTCTAGTTGTGAGTCTAGCATTTAACAGCTAGACTACTCTATGTCCAGCCTTGACTATAGTGACTTTTGAGTTCTCCTGAACTAGAGTATTATCTCAGAATTCATTATGAAACCTAATGATCCTCATATGTACAATTATTCTGATAATGTCAATAAAAAGATCATGTAGTCATGTTCCTTTAGTCATGTTCTTTCATAAATCTTTTAAGATCAGTTACTTAGAAGTAAAATATTTATATTTAAGTTATGTCTTCTACTTATAAAATAATCCTTATATTATTTCTCTTTATACTTGCATAATTTGTATTATTTATAAATATATGCAGAATAGAATACATGTATATATTATGGTTCATATCTAGACATGTGTTTAAGTACTTAAAAATAAGTACATATTAAAATGTGTCAAAGATATTTTCCACTACTCTTTCTTGTGTTAATGATTTGTTACATCTCACATCTCAAGTAATTTGAGAATTTGCATTTTTTGGTGTGACTCGGATTCTGTAGAAGGAAAACTATTCCCATTATATTTGCCTTTAAAATGAAATATTGGCATGGTATATATTACCTATATACAAATTGGTCTACATCAATTTTATTCTACTAATACAAAACAAAATGGAATGTAACCTAGACAATTGTTAGAGAGGTGTGTGAATATGTGTTCTCAAATCAAACTAGTAAGATTTACACAGAAATATTTTCTAATTGTTTTGACATAAAAATGCATCATAGAAATACAGGAAAAAACATAGGCACTGACTATGTAAGTTCAAATATATCAACCATAAAAATTAATGAAGTCAAATTTAATATATCTGTTTAAAAATGTAAATTCTGTATAAAAATGTATTTTGATTTCCACAAAAGGAAAATAATTTTTCAAGACTCACAATAGATAGTAAACAAGAAAGCTAAGACAAACATCAGAAACTTATTCTTCATTCTACATATATTTCAAGTGTAAATTTAAATAAGCTTTTATTTACTTATTCATTTTCAGTATGGGAGATTATCTTCATATAATTTCCTCTTCTTTCCCCCTCTCTAAACAGTCCCATGTATTTAGGAATATATGTAACAACTATTTTAAAGAAAGAGGCATTCTAGATTTTTCAAAGTCCTTTGCTACTTCTTCTCTATCCTTTCTCTTCCTTTTCCATAAGTCTCTGCTAAGCACTGCCTGCCTTGCTTCCTCCATTTATTGCTTTTTATATACAAAAGTTTACCATTTCATGTTGGTCTTGCCTTTTCTTCTTTTAATGCCTTCCTCATCTCTCCTCCCACTCTTTAGCACTTTGCTTAAAATCTTTTCCTTAAATGTTCTACAAGTAAAAGACTACAGTAGCCTAGGACCACAAAACAAACATCAACTGTCCCCCACGTTTCTCAGGAGAACACACAACATCACTGTGTGGCCATTTCCTTCCTGTCATAACCTGCTACTTTCTGATTACATGCAGGAAACTATTTTCTCTAAGCCATTAAAATTTTCTTATTTCCAACACCTAGGGAATCTCTCGTAATTTATCCCCAAAGATCCTTAATTTTGCCTTCTGGAACTATATTTGTCTGTTACATTCCAAACTTCCTGCCATTAAAACCACATCCCTCAAATATCTGGTTCAGTTCTGGTTTGCATCAATAGTTGCCTTTCCTTTGATTTTCTTTGAAGTAACATGGGCTCTTGAAATGAATGGTTTAAACATAGAAATTCTGGAGGTATCAGCATAATTAGCTGGAAAAACGTGGGCATAAAAGGAAGGGAGTTAAGCAATCATACATGGTCATTAATATTAAACCTACAGTAGACCAATACTACTAAGTATGTACAGTTCATATTCAGTGATAATGACCAACAGACTAGTGTATCTTAATCGTGAAAAACAATATGGAAACACCAAAAGTTAACAAACAATATTTTCATTCCATTGAACACCAAGTTCATGTTTGGTGTGTCGCTGTATAATAGTCACTTGATATTTCAAATCCTCACTAATTAATTTCTGTCTTCCTAGTATTGCCAATGTCCAGTCACACGTGTTTCAATAACTTCATTTGTACTGAATATTATCTGGGAAATTTTTATAAAATTTGGCCATTAGAGTCTTGTTTATAAACTCCTGTGCTAATTTATAACAAATCTTATGATCTACAATTTGAATAAATGTTCCCAGACAATTATGCTATACACAGGAGCCTCTGGGTGAATTAAGAGTGTTCTACATTACTGGTTTCTGTTTACCCTAATAGAAACTGATTTTATTCTCTTCTGTATGGCCATTATGCAATGCAAGATTTTACTTTATTAAATTACAGTATTTGAATTGTCTAAGACCCTTCTGTTGAATTCATTGTATAATCTAGGTGCTTAAAACTTCTTTTGCCTTGATTTTGAATATGTAACACAAAGAATTTTCACACATAACCAATTTGTAATTCCACAGTTTTCATACAAATTTGAAAGGTATCTTTTCCTCGAACATGTTAATATATTCACAAGTTTTATTAGAATAATGAATTGAAATAATTACTTCATGCTGAAGAAATGTTTTCATCTTATATAGTGATATTAAATGAAATTTGGTGGTCATTCTGATGAGTACATAGTTGTGTTTTAAATTCTACTACCCAAAATTTTACTTCACAAATTTTTGTGAATTCTGTGTAATGTCTATCATTTCTCATCTCAGGGACATCCAGTGAGGACATGGGAACAGAGAATGCAACACTGCTGACACAATTTGTTCTCGAAGGTCTCACTCATCTCCCACAGTGGAATGTTCCCCTCTTCCTTCTCTTCTTGGTGATCTATCTCATCACCATTGTGGGGAACCTTGGTCTGATCACTCTCATCTGGAATGACCCTGGCCTTCATATCCCCATGTACCTATTTCTAGGGAGTTTAGCATTTGTGGATACTTGGTTATCATCCACAGTGACACCAAAGATGCTCCAAGACTTTTTTGCCAAGAATAAACTGATCTCTCTTTCGGGATGCATGATACAGTTTTTTTCATTTGCAGTCAGTGCAACCACAGAATGTTTTCTCTTGGCAGCAATGGCCTATGATCGATACATTGCCATATGCAAACCTTTATTCTATGCAGTAATTATGACAAATAGACTCTGTATATGTCTGTTAATATTGTCCTTTGTAGGTGGATTTGTTCATGCTTTAATTCATGAAGGTTTTTTATTCAGACTAACTTTCTGTAAGTCCAACATAATACATCACTTTTACTGTGATGTTATGCCATTGTTAAAGATTTCCTGTACTGACCCTTCTCTCAATTATCTAATGCTTTTTATTTTTTCTGGCTCAATTCAGGTATTCACTATTACAACTATTCTTGTCTCTTATACACTTGTTCTGTTTTCGATCTTAAATCAGAAATCTATCAAAGGCATAAAGAAAGCCTTCTCCACCTGTGGAGCCCACCTCTTATCTGTGTCTTTATACTATGGCTCTCTTCTTTTCATGTATGTGCGTCCTGCGTCTCCACAAGTAGATGACAATGATATGATGGACTCTGTATTTTACACTGTTGTAATTCCTGTACTGAATCCAATTATCTACAGTTTGAGAAATAAGCAAGTAAAAAATTCATTGGAAAAATTCTTAAAGAGAAATGCATAGATCTCATATTATTATCTGTTGTATTCTTATTAAATATCACAATATTGTGCAGGCTTAAGTTGGTTGTATTTTGTACACTGTTCAAAATATTTTGAAAATGAACCTGATCTAGAATTTTGCTGTTGTTGTTGTTTTGTTGTGTATATTTGTGGTGTATGCAAACTTATGTGTGAGTAGTTACATCTGGTCATGTAAACTTGTGCAGAGGCCAGAAGAGGCCCAGTGTCCTGCTTAATAACTCTTTAACATACTTTCTGGAAAGAGTGTCTTTCACTGAACATGGAAATTTAACCTGCTAACCTCAACAATCCTTTTTCTACACCCTCACATCACTGATATTACAAGCAAGGGGCCATGATCTTCTCCACAGTGGAAATGGTAGCCCATTCCTTTTGACATCTGTATGCTGTGTTGCTGGAGATGCGGACACAGTTATTCATCTTGTGCAGCAACTGCTCTTACACACTGAACATATTTAAATGGACTCTTGTCTATGTACCCATATCCTTAAAGTATTTGAAGTGAATTTTGAATTATACAAATACTTTTAATAAAATAAATACAACAGAAATCATTAAAACACTTTATCAGGTTTGTATGTCATTCATTATGTTATCATTAACACATTGACGGCTATAGTGATGTAGTCCCAATAAAAATGATGTCATTGTCAGCTTGGAAAATCATAGCACATTTATCTGTTCTGATGAGGCAGTGTTGATTTCTATAAATAGACATGAGCCTTGGAAATTCTTAGAAATATAGGTTTTCCATTAAATTCTCTTGTGTGAAATAACGATTCTTACAGCAATTCAACTTACATTTCTCACAGGAAATGAAAAAGACATGGGAGTACAAGTGTAAGATTAGGACAGTAGGCAGACTGTCAAAGGATGCTCTGTGGTCAGTGTGCTTGTGAGAGTGAGAAGTCCATCACGCTCACCATCTGGCTGAGTCTGATCTTCCTCCTAATTCTGTTTTGTATTTTCTCTCCATACAAAAAGTGTCAGTAAATCAAGATATTAACAGTTTTTATGAAATAAATAATTGGGGGGATTTTATTGAGGAATTATGGTGGAGAAGATAGGAAAAGGGTCTTCACAGCCTAGATTTATTTTAGGTGGGTTGATTGGGGTTTAAGTAGATTATCTAAGAGTTATTATATTAGAGTATGTAGTTGACGAAACTGTGATATATATATAAAATCTAAGCTCAAACAGTAAGAAGTTTCTGTGATGTTCTAGTCCCTGGTGGTTTTCTGGGATAGATGTGAAAAAGAACAAATTCTGTGTGCTTTAAATTTGGGGTGATCTTGATTGCAAGCTTCATGCGCAGGGTGAGTACAGAATGAGTGAACCATCTCTAGTTTCACATGTGTTTATTCTCCATACACTGAAACTGGCTGTTGAGAATCCCACTCCAGACATGACTCCACTCACCTGTAAATATTGCAAAACTTCCTTCTATCTTCTGTTGATACTCCCTTCCTTTCCAAAACTTTTTATCATGTGGTTTTGGGATTATATCTTTCTTGAATAAATGTTAGTGGAATATTATTGCTAGTATCACGTATGTGGAGATGTAAAGATATATATGTACATTTGCATGTATTTGTGTGAATTCATAGTTTATATGGGATGTGAGCTCATCTGTGTGTGTGATTGTATTTGTAGAAATAGTAAAACATTGGTTTCCCACATCCCATGTTTGTTCACCCTGGTATTATTCCAAGTCCTTACATATAATATAAAGGCTGGTTCTACCATTTGGTGCTATTGAAAGGTTCTGCAAACTTTAACATATGAGTTATGTGGGGATTTTTGTCAATACAGGCATCCTTTGAAGAAGATTGTTGAGAGTCTGAGCCCATCTTCTTGCCATGTTTTGTCCTTTAGATATGAAGTGAATAGTTTTGTGCGACAGTGTACTTGTATAAGCCTCAAATGAGAGGGTCAACTAATAACACACTAAAACCTTTAAATTGTTATCCACATAAAGCCTTTCTCTTTATCCGTTGATTTATCTGGACTGTTTGTTGTTGCTGTTGTTGTTGTTTTTAACCACTTGTGAAAAATAGAGTCTAATTTACAACTGAAATTTTTAAACATTTTAAGAATGGATAAACAAAATGTGGTACATATACACAATGGAGTACTACTCAGCAGAGAAAAACAATGACATCATGAGGTTTGCAGGCAAATGGATGAAACTAGAAAATATCATCCTGAGTGAGGTAACCCAGATTCAGAAAGACAAACATGGTATGTACTCACTCATAAGTGGATACTAGATGTAAAGAAAAGGATAACCAGACTGCAATTCACAACTCCAGGGAGGCTAGCTAGTAAAAAGGACCCTAAGAAAGACACAGGGATCACCCAATGACAGAGAAATGTGTAGATGTAACCTACATGAGCAAACTGGACGTGATGCGGGTAATGGAGGGCAAGGGTCGGGGGAAAGAGAGCTTAGGGGAGCTGGAGGTCCCAGCTGGATCAGGAACAGAGTGGGAGAACAAGGAAAGAAATACCATGATAAATGAAGACACCATGGGAATAGGAAGAAGCAGAGTGTTAGAGAGGTCCCCAGAAATCCACCAAGATACTGCCACACTAGACTACTGGTAATGGTCAAGAGAAAGCCCGAGCTGACCTACTTTGGTGATCAGATGGCCTAAACACCCTATCTGTCATGATAGAACTCTCATCCAGTGACTGATGGAAGCAGATGCAGAGATCCACAGCCAAACCCCAGGTGGAACTCCAGGAGTCCAATCAGTGAGAGAGAGGAGGGATTATATGAGCAAGAGATATTGAGACCATGATTGGAAAAAGCACAGGGACAAATAGCCAAACTAGTGGAAACACATGAACTGTGAACCAATAGCTGAGGAGCCCCCATGGAACTGGACCAGGCCCTCTGGATAAGTGAGACAGTTGATGAGCTTGAACTGTTTAGGAGGCCCCCAGGCAGTGGGACCCAGACCTGTTCTTGGTGCATGAGCTGGCTTTTTGGAACACTTTTCTCAGCCTTGGTGCAGGGAGGAGGGGACTGGACCTGCCTCAACTGAATCTACCAGGCTGGGCTGACTCTCAGGAGAGACCATGCCTTGAAGGAGGTGGGAATGGGGGGTGGGTTGCGGGGAAGGCTGGGGGATTGGAGGAGGGAGGACAGGGGAATCCATGGCTGATATGTAAAATTAAATTAATTATAAAATAAAAATATAAAAAAGAAATAACCAATTTGATGAATTTTGTAGCATTTAGTATATTCTCAGAGAATAATAATAAACTAAAGACTTTGAGAGCTTATTTATTGTTCTTGGATCATATTTGACATTGTATAATATTGAATTTTGGCTACAAATTTGTTTATATTACAGTTAAAAATCTTATCACACTTTCTGCCTTTTGCAATACACAGCATGGTAGTTTGTAGACAAGAAGCTTTAAAGAAGGATTTGTGAAATTAAAATTAATCCTCATGAAAAAAATACACAGAATGAAGTAAGGATATATTGCTCCTCTTAATCATATAAGGAGTGCAGAAAGACTGCTGGGTTGGAGTAGATGTTTCCAGTCAACTTATCTTAAGTCTTCAAAGTAGTATACACTGATAAAATGATGTTTCTCTTATAATTAGATGTGGCTCTTTGTATATAGATTATTTTAAAATATAGCAAGAAATCATTTGATAATGAATACTGAATAACAAAAACCATATTTTAACTTATCATTATTGTCTTTAATTTGGATTCAGAAGATTAGAGCAGGTGTCATAGAATATTTGTTGAAGATATGTTACATTGGTTTATGCTGTGGAATATTTGTTTAATTGATGCAAAGATGTATTCTATTCTTTTATGTTACATTTGTTTAAATCTGTGAAGCTGTGTTACTTTGCCTGCCTAAAACATCCTATTGGTTTAATAAAGAGCTGAACAGTCAATAGCTAGGCAGAAGAGAGAAATAGGTGGGGCTAGCAGGCAGACAGACTAAATAGGAAGAGCAATTTGGGAAGAGGTATCAAGGAGCAAGAAAAAGGAGGAGAAGAGGGAGCTAGTGGCTGGCCCTCCAGCAGCACAGTGAGCCACAGAGTAAGAATCAAAGAAAGGAATATCAAATAGAAAAATGTAAAAGCCCAGAGGCAAAAGGCAGCCAGGGTAACTTAAGTTAAGAAAAGCGGTTAAGAAACAAGCCAAGCTAAGGCTGAGCATTCATAAGAAAGAATAAGACTTTGTGATTTATTTAAGAGCTGGGTGTTGGTCCCCCAAAGATCCAAAGAACAAAGAATAATAAAACAACCAACAACAAGCAGGTCTTGTAATCTCTAATAGAACCCTCAGAGCCCCAGAAAAGGAACATCCAAATTGCTGTGAGATTATATGTGCAACTTATTTGTGTTCAGAAAACACTTTTACCTTGAAGTCATTCACCACCTCTGGCTCTTTAATCTTTCCACCCCCTCTTCTGCAATGATCCCTGAGAACTGGGAGGACAGGGTATGATATAGATACCCCATTTAGGGTGGAAAATATGCAGTCCCTTATTCTCTTCACCTTATCCAGTTGGGGGTTTATGGTAATTGCCTTCTACTGCAAAAAGACATTCCTCTGCTGAGGATTGAGAGATGCACTAATCTACATATATAAAGATGTTACTAGGATTCAGTTTAATACAGTGCATACTTAGGACAGTAGTAGTGGTAGATTCTCCACCTGGAGCCTATGATATGTCTAGCCATAGGTATTTGGTACGTGATAAAAATGCCAGGTATGAGTTTCAGCATATGGACTGTGCCTCAAGAACAATAAAAAGGTGATTCATGCCATGATTGCACAAGTGTATATGTCTTACTATGTTTGTTATAATTGTAATTACAAAGGTTACATAGTCAAGACTAATGATTATTTTTCTCCTACAGTAGTGTATGTCACGTTTTTAGCACTATGAGAGCTATCTAGGAGAGATGAAGCATCCAGATGAGTACCAGTTTGATTTCTCCATGTTCTGTGATTAAAATATGTGGTATTTTCAGTAGTAGGATCTTACCATCAGGTTTTGGTGTTGTCCAGGAGCCACATCAGTAGGCTGTAATCTTTGTGGATCTATGGGATCTCACTGGTCAACAACTCCAAAAGAGGAAACCTATTTCTGGTAATGGGCATTTTAGTGCTAGCCTGTGATGTCTAGAAGGAGTCTTGTCACCCCATTATAGGATAACTCCACTTAAAGGCCCTTAATAATTATTATTATTTATTAAATATTATATAATAGTAATAATAAGGATGCCTCTATAAACCAAGAAAGAAAGAGAAATCATGGGAGCAATATCATTTACAAATACCTCAAAATATTGCCAGTCTCTTATGCAAATGTTGACAGATATTTACATAATCAATACCAGTAAACTGAATATCCTTTTGCCTAGATTTAACACCTTATTATGGTATCCAGCTAATGTCTTGCATGTCAGATAACCCCTGATTCATGAGGGGACTCAGATCACATGGTCACATGGTTACTTGAGGTTGTACATTTAGGCTCTGGGAAGGCCCATTGTGAGTGAACGTGATATTTATCAAAAGCTGAGCATGCCTGTGAAGGATTTCAAGGCTTTGCTTCAGAGTTCTCAGGACCTAGACTGTAATTTATTTATAGAGACTTGTAAATTACCTCAAACAGTGCCTCTTCCAGCTGTTGCCTCTTGTAGTAGCAGAGCTGTTGCATCACAGTGATAGAACAGTTTGTAAAGTAGGTTAGGCTTGTTCTACTATTCTTTTCTGAGCTGTTCACAAAAGCAGTGACTTTTCCATTACTTCTCAAATGGGCCAGTGTAACAAGAACAAATGAGGCCTATCTCGTATATATTATATTTAGTATAACTTCTGTGGCTTCTTGACTCTATTTATTATATTTACTATAACTTCCTTCTTGACTCTAGAAAGTACTGGATGCAGTATGTTATCTTCCCCCTAAGAGAGATGGCTCTGTCTCTGTCCCTGTCTCTTTCTCTGTCTCTGTCCCTCTCCACCCCTCCTATCCATCCACTCCCTTCTTCCCTCCCTCCCCACCACTTTCTCTTTTCTTTCTCTTTGACTCCCTCACTCTTTTTCTCTCTTGCTCTTCCTCTCTTACTTCCCTCTTGAATTCTCAACTACAAATATGCATTAATAAACTTCTGTCTGCAGCACACTTCTTTGGTCTCTGATTTTTCATTCCTTGAGTTTACCAGCCCCAAACCTGAAAGATCAAGATGGCTTTGGGGAACATCAAGATTTCTAGGATCCTAGACTCAAGACAGGCTCAACAGCAGCTGAGAAGGTTCTTTTCCTCTAAAAGATACCCCATTATTAACATATCATTTCTATACTGACCTAAAAATCTATTTGACTAAACCTGTCAAAAGTGTCACTTGTGATCAGAAATAGTACTATAAGAGATTATTCTAATTTTTCAAGCTGGGTTAGGATACTGTGAGTTGATATTCACAATCATGTAATGTAAAAGTTTTTGATGCCCCATGGAGCCATTTGACTTCTCTGATGTGTCCAATCCACATTGCCCAGCACAGCAGTTGCCCTTTGTCATCAGGGAACGCTTGTGATCTCATGTGAGAATTTCAGTTGTCCTCTCAGGGCTATGGTTGGTTAACCTCAACTCAAAAGAAAATAGATGGACAGCATTTTTTGCTGTGTTTATGGAATAAAACCTCCAAAACGAAGCACTGCCTTAAGAATTGTTACCAGCCTTCCCACAACCCTGCACTGCTGAGTTCTTTACTGCTTCCAAAATCCCAACAAATCTTAAAGACCTCTACAACATGTTTCACAATACAGGTAAGAGAGAAATGATTTCTGAAATAATATGTATCTGTTCTTTGAAGAGTTAAATGCTGACTAAATTGAAGTTGTTTTATACTTAACTTACCAGATTCCTGCTTGGTATATAATAAAATAAAAACAATACGACCAGAGTATTGATAAGGAATGTGTAATTGAGGACATTGTGCGGATCAAGCAGCTGACTATACAAAAAGCATTTGAAGAAGCTATGTGAAAGTTTTTTAAAAGGATGTGTGCCATTTTATTATTAATTTCTGATCCATTTTCTACTTTAGTGATCTTGACTACAGACAGTTGTTTGTCTTAAAGATTTGTTCACTCAATTCCACACAATTTAGATTTTGTTATGGAAAGATGTAAATGAAAACACATAACAAAAAGAAAAAAGAATAGAGGAAAACAAAATAGTTTAGCAATAATTGGTTTTGCTTGTGATGTTTTGTTATACATTTAAAAATGAATTTAGTTCTCATGAACTAAAACATTGATTTTAAAGACCTAAGTAACAATTGTTTTTATTTATGAATTTATGAATTTCTTCTGATAACTACAGTAAAAATGGTTATTCTGTCTAATCATTTTTTCTAATTAAAATTTTAAGGCTGATTACATAAATATTAATTCCTCTGTATTGTCATATTCTTCTGAGATGATTTATTTGAACATATACACATATATGTATATATACACATATAGAATGATGAACATATGGGGGAAAGACAAAATAGAGGATATATGTTTCATGAAGTCATACATACTGATATACAAATATGAACATTTGTGATTGCCTGTAAAAAATACATTTTAGAGAATAATTCATTTAATCACTGAAAATATTACATTTTATGTATCACTTGTATAAAGATTAGATGTTTGGCACCATTTTACTCTGCCAGGAAAGATTAAACTAATAGAGACGAAAATGCTATTCAATAAAGCTAGAACAATAACTGGAGGAAAATTAGTTCTAACTTCAGTCGTAACAACCATGAAGTAAGGTTTAAATATGCAAAGAACTCTCAGTAGAACATGTATCTATGTTCCCACAGCACAAAATTTGTGATGTTAAATTTAAAGCCAGTAACACTTGCAAGCACAGATTTATAGGAAAATATATTTTCATATTATTCAGAAGGGAAATAAAAAATGCTCAGAACTGGCATTAATCAAGTAATCAATGAACAGCAGGGAGAAGACAGACATTCAGCCTGGGCATGGGAACCTGCCCCTCACTTAGTTTCCATTCTTTCTCTGTTAGCCCAATCTCGTGACTTCACACTTTGTTCATTGTGTGTTTTCTGGGACTCTTCTTCTCGTCCTGATTTTTGTTCTTTTTTCATGCCTCCTAAGTTCCTTTCCTGTACTTTTTCTCCTCTTAATAATTTTCATTTCCCCCTCTGATGTATTTATCAAACAAGTTCCACAGGTAGCAGGTTATAAATTATGAATGGACAAAAAACTGTCCACCCTCCCACTCTCTTTGGCTCTTCCAGAGCCTCTTTCTTTACTGTGAAATTCCTACTGCCACTCGGTTCCTGTTACTCTTCAACATATCCTTTTTCACATTCAGGAAACCATTCTCGGCAGTGCCCATAAGTTTCTTAGTTTTAGCAATCAGGATCTCTATTGCTTATCCTACTGGAGTATTGGTATTGCCTTCTGTCTTTGGTAATTCTTAATATCTGTCTTGTCTTTAGGGTCACAATCCTCAACTTTCTAGTTGAACTTTGCTTAGTATGATTTCTGATTATTTTTTAAAGCAAATTTTTGACAAAGATCTTGCTATATGCTCCAGGCATGATTTTCATTCTACATCATTTGAGTGAGGGGATTGCAATATATATGGCGTTGGCCTAGGGTTTCCTTTCTTATTTTTCCTTTCCTTCTACTCGACCGTTTTACAGAAATTGTTAGGGTGCTGCTGGATGACATGAAAAGACTGGAAGGAATCATGAAGTCAGTCAAGGCGAAACATCACACCCCCGACTCTTCATAGAGGAAGGGAGTTATTACTCCTGCAGATTGTCACTCTGGAAGTTGCAGTGTATAGGGGCTGGATTCTCCACATTTTTCCTTGGAGGACTTTTTGACTACGTGTTTTCATTTCCATTTCTCCATAACAAAATCTAAGTAGTGTGGGACTGAGTGAACAAATCTATAAGACAAATACCTGTCTGTAGTCAAGATCCATGAAGTAGAAAATGGGTCAGCAATTAATAATATAATAAAACTTCCTTCACATAGCTTCCTTCAACTGCTTTTTGTATATTATCTTTATGGTCCATGCAATGTCCTAACTATCTGTAGCTTATCAATACTCTAGTCATGTTATGATGGAAACATTACCTGGATGTTCAGAGGTTGCTCATATTACAAAATTGTAAATGTGTCTACATGATTAATTTCATTTTTTTTTTTTTTGGTTTTTCGAGACAGGAATTCTCTGTGTAGTTTTGGTGCCTGTCCTGGATCTCTTTCTGTAAACCAGGCTGGCCTTCTACTCACTGAGATCATCCTGGCTCTGCCTCCCCAAGTGCTGGGATTAAAGGCATGTGCCACCACTGCCCAACAATCAATTTCATTTTATTAGCATTAACCTGGGAAGGAAGTTTTGCTTCCCTTCTTTACTGACTCCTATGCCCATGCTGAATATGTGAAAAGCAATTAACTTGGTAGTCTAAAAATTTTAGAATTGATCTTTTATCCTAATCATTATTCACATTGTCATTTCCCATGTTGGCTGGCCATTTTACCCACATTTTAATTATATGAGTAACATTTTTAAAATCGTATTATTACATCACATTTCTATATTTACAATCATTGCATAGTTCAGTTTTTTAATTTCACCAAATACTTTCTGTGAATTGAAGTAATAGGAAATTAAATTAAAATGTTATATTGATATGGTTATTATTTTATATTAAATGTACTCTTATATTTGATTTATGAATCCTAGTAAACATTACTTTTCATGTGTTTCATTTCAGGGGATACACAGTGAGGACTCAGAAATGAAAAATTTAACTTTGATAACAGATTTTGTTCTTACAGGACTCACAGGCTCTCCAGGGCTACAGGTGCCCCTTTTCATGTTATTTCTTGTGATTTATCTCATCACTATTATAGGGAACCTTGGTCTAATCACTCTTATCTGGAATGACCCTCACTTACACATCCCCATGTACTTCTTCCTTGGTCATCTGGCCTTCGTGGATGCTTGTCTATCATCCACAGTGACACCAAAGATGTTACTCAATTTCTTACAGCTGAGTAAGATGATTTCCTTCTCTGAATGCATGATCCAATTTTTTTCCTTTGCAGTCTTTGTTACTGTAGAATGTTTCCTGTTGGCAGCGATGGCTTATGATCGATATGTAGCCATATGCAAACCTTTACTTTATCCAATGATTATGACTAGTAGACTATGCATATGTTTAATAGTCCTATCTTTTGTAGGAGGAATTCTTCATGCTTCAATACATGAGGGATTTTTGTTTCTATTAACCTTCTGCAATTCCAACATTGTACATCACTTTTACTGTGACATTATTCCACTGTTAAAGATTTCCTGTACTGATTCTACTCTTAATTTTCAGCTGGTATTTGTTTTGGCTGGTTTAATTCAAGCCTTCACCATTGTGATTGTTCTTGTGTCGTATACACTAGTGCTGTTTACAATTTTGCAAAGGAAGTCTGTCCGAGGCATAAGGAAGGCTTTCTCAACCTGCGGTGCCCATCTCTTATCTGTGTCTTTATACTATGGGCCTCTTCTCTTCATGTATGTCCTTCCTCCATCTCAAGAAGCAAATGATCAAGATATCATAGACTCTGTGCTTTACACAATCATAATTCCTGTGTTAAATCCAATTATTTATAGCTTGAGAAACAAGCAAGTCATGGATTCCTTGAAAAACTTGTTAAAGAAAAAGGCTTAGACCTTATACAGTTATTTATTTTTTAATTTAGCATTAAAAATGTCACATTTTTGCCTGTGTAAGTTGTTTGTTCTATTAAGAAATGTCCAAAGAATTTTGAATTTTACTTTTCTTGTCTTTCTTTGACTCTGTCTAAATAAACTTTGCAATAATTACTTATGGCTTAGCTTGATTTGTCTAATAAAATCCCTAAAATGTTGGTGTCTGTGGTGGTTTGAATAAAGAATATCCCCCAAATGTTCATGTATGTAAGCATTTGATACCCAGCTGATGTTGCTGTTTGATGATAGTATGTAATTTCTAGTACAACAGACTTGATGGAAGAAGCACATCACTGGAGATGAGTTTTGAGAGTTTACTGTCTTCCCCTACTTCCAGTTTGTTCTCTCTGTTTCCTGGTAGACTGACAAAATATGATCAGTCAGCTTTCTGCTTCAGTTGCCTGTTACCATGACATCCAAGTCATTATGGTATATGATCTTTTGGAACAGCAAACCAAGGAAAACCATTTCTTCCATAGATTTCTTTTAGTCATGGTGGTTTATTACAGCAGATAAGTAATGAACACAGAAGATGGTGCCAGAAGTGAGGGATCCATGTGAAGAACCTGATCATCTGTATTTTGGAAAGAAAATGGAAGGCTTTGAAACTTTTGAGTAGAAAAGAGGTGGGATGCTCTAAGCAGAGATTAGCAGATTATGGTACGATCCTGGTGCATGGGTTTAACAAACTAGTGATTAACCTTTAGTCACCAATAATGCATCACTATCACATTATGAAAAGAGTTACAAGCACTCCCCCTTGGAGTCATTCAACCAAGAGCAAGTCCAGATTTGAATTCTCTCTTTCGTGCTCCCCATGTCTTCACTCCTCTGTCTGTCCTTTGTGTGAGTTTGAATTGTCTATGTGTGTCCTTCTGTGTAACTGTGTATGTCTGTGACTATGTGTGTCTGTGTCTGTCTGTCCCTAGCAAAGGACTCTGCTCTCTTCGTTATTTGACAGTGTGAAAAGATATCACACAGTAAAAAGAAGGGAAGGAATATTTTATAGAAATTGTTAACAGAATTTTAGAAGTGAGTAAGTCAGTGGTTCCAACTGATCCCAAATGACCCAACGAATAAACAATTCTACAAACATCATTTTTATCACTGAATATCCATAAATGTTGAGTTCAACCTTTGTGGTGGATTTTAGAGCTTTGCTTTCAACCTTTGCATTTGCTGCTTTCAACGAATGATATACATGCATTATTCTGGGTAGTGGTGTGGAAGAGTACATACTTTAAGATATAACTATGAATACATAGAAAATACAAGGCAAGTAAAGTTGGTTGTTACATTTTTTTCTTATAAGAAGGTTAAACAAACAGGCTAAGTACTCTTCTATTGGATAGCAGTCTTAAATCTAAGTGATTTGAAGTATATTATTAACTTAGGCTGTGAGGTCTACAGCCTGGAAGACAGTAGTGATGAGAATAATGTGTTCTATGGGGCCTGGCTCATGAAATTTCAGAGGGAAGTAAACACTGTATTAATAACTGGGCTAGAGACAATTTGTATTGTATTTTAGCAAAATATTTGTTTTTCTGCCCATATCTTGAGAATTTATATGAGGCTGAGTTTAAAAGTAATGGACTAGTTTATATAGTGAAGGAGATATCAAGACAGCATGATGTAGAGTTGTGGAGTTGTTATTTCTGATTAGCCTTATACAGGAATAAAATGGAAGAAAACAATTAGGGCAAAAATAAATAGAAAATGTAGTTCGGAGAGCAAAAGAACACTAGGAGCTTAATATTACAGCCAAGACATAAGGTAAAAGTGAGGTTATAATTCTTGAAAGATTGTTGCCAGTAAGGAGAGGCCTCTTTCTCTGCCTTGAAACAGTAAGAAAGATACACAGAAATCAACACCATACTCAGCTAAGTTTCCAAATTTTGAAACAATGCCTAATGGTTTTTTTTCTCCTAGAAAGAAACTGCATACAAAGTTGCAGCTAATAAGATTCAAGGTGGCAAGGGTTCGTCTTAAGCAGGCAGACAAACTTGGCACTTGGCACTTTCATCTGTATGGTACTGGTTTTGGAGGCATGAAAATTACAAAGGTGTGTGAGGGGAAGCATGGACTCTTCTCCCAGGGTGTTAGAGGTATGTTGAGGATAGGCAATGTATGACAGGACTGAAGTTGTTTCGCAAGGGCCCTGAGAGGCCAGGACTCCAGGGTGGCTTCTGCATGAAGCTGTGGAAGTGAAGACTGATTCTCACTGGCGGCTCGAGGTGTTGGAGATGCCAGAGCCATGAGAAATATGTCAAGGAGAGCTGTATAAAAGAGTGTAACTGGTCCAAGAGAAATGCATATTTGAAGGCAGAGAAGTTGGAGGGTCAGAGTCATCTAAGTCTTTTAAAACTGAATCTTCAGACATTAGACATTGAGCTAAAGGATTTCTACTTGTCCTCCTGGGTTTCTGCATTGCTTTGGCCCACCATTTCATCACTATACCCCCACTTATTCCTTTGGAATGGGAATGTATATTCTGTGACAATGTGTATTAGAGGTGTACAGCTTACCATTTGATTTTATAGGGGTCATAGTTAAGAAATTGCCTTGAGTCTCAAAAAAGACTTTGGACTTCAGCCTTTTGACACAGTTGAAACTGTTAAAGACTACAGGCACTTTAAAACTGGAATAAATGCATTCTATATCATGCAATAGCCATTACCCCATGGGAGTCAGGGGGTAGCCAGTGTTGGTTTGAATGACAAATGTCCCTCAGTAGTTCATGTATTTGCAGTTACGTGTCTCCATTGTTTACAGGCCCCCAGCTGGTGATGCTGTTTATGGATGTTATGGAACTTTAGAATTGGAATTTTGATTGAAGTGGGTTTTGAGAGATAGCATTGTCCTTTTCCAGTTTATTGTGTTTCCTGGTGTGCTGATGAAGTGTAATCAGCTCACTTCCTGCTCCAGCTGTCTGTTACTCTCCTGTCCCCATCATTATGTACTCCAGCCATATGGGAACATAAGCCAAAATAAACTCTTTCTTTCACAATTTGGTTTTGCTTATGGTATTTGACCACAGCAACAGGAAATTAACTAATACAGTGACTTTAAAAAAGTATTTATATCGGGGGCTGGAGTGATGGCTCAGTGGTTAAGAGCACCAACTGCTCTACCAGAGTACCTGGGTTCAATTCCCAGCACCCACATGGCGGCTAACAACTGTCTGTAACTCCAAGATCTGACACCCTCACACAGACATACATGCATACACCAATGCACATAAAGTAAAGATAAATTGTTTTTAAAAAAGTATTTATATCGTGATAAACAATATAGGTTTCTGTTTTGGTGAGCAGATGAAAATCTACTAGCATTTTGAAGTTCCTTCCAGAATTATTGTGTGGTGGTATTGTGTTCCCCAAAATACTGTGCACTCTAATAAACTTATCTGGGGTCAGAAAAGAGAACAGCCACAATATTAAACATAGAGGATAGGCAGTGGTAGCACACGCCTTTAATCCTAGCATTCCAGAGGCAGAAATCCCTCTGGATCTCTGTGAGTTCAAGGCCACATTGGAAACAGGCACACTTGGTGACTCACGCCTTTAATCTCAGAAAGTGAACCTTTAATCCCAGGGAGTAATGGCGGAAAGCAGAAAGATATATAAGGCGTGAGGACCAGAAACTAGAAGCATTTGGCTGGTTAAGCTTTCAGGCTGTGAGTAGCAGTTCAGCTGAGAGCCATTCTGGAAGAGGACTCAGAGGCTTCCAGTCTGAGGAAACAGGATCAGCTGAGGAACTGGCGAGGTGAGGTAGCTGTGGCTTGTTCTGCTTCTCTGATCTTCCAACATTCACCCCAATAACTGGCCTCAGGTTTGATTTTATTAACAAGACCTTCTAACATTCGTGCTACATCTTGAGAATTGGTATAATTTTTCTCTTTTATTAAGTGATAAGGGAAAATAAATATACCGAAGAGAGAGGAAGAGCAAAAGGAGAGAGAGAGAGAGAGAGAGAGAGAGAGAGAGAGAGAGAGAGAGAGAAGAGAAGAGAAGAGAAGAGAAGAGAAGAGGAGAGAAGAGAATGCTCTTAACTCAGTTTATTTCCATGAGGAGTGAAAAAGGGTGCCTTTAGATGTTTTAAACTTCTTTTTATAGACTTTATTCATATAGTAGTAGGTGATGTGTTTGTAAGCAAAGTAGAAAAAATAAATGGCAGTATAGGAAATAAATGGTCTTGGTCATCTAGAAATGAAGGCAATAGGAAAAGGAAACCATTAATACATGGATATTTACTAGAATATTTGTCATAAATAAGTAGATTTTAATGAAATAAGTTATTAGTAAATAAGATATTGTGAGGGAGATACAATTATAAAATGCTCAGTAAGTTTCTTGGAAAGAGGGAAAAATACATTTTGATGTTTTACGTGTGAGTCCTTGTTATCTTTTCTCATTTCCACATCCCTTAAAACTAATGAGTAAGAACTTCAGCAGACATTCCTTGATCAATCTCAGGTTTAGCCAGCCAGAAAAACAGGTAGGACACTCACCCACGGAACTCTCCCATCCCATGAGTTTGGTTCCCACAGACCTAATCTGCAGTTATCCCTTTCCCTCCCACTCCCAATCCCATCGCTATGTGGACATCCCCTGCTCCAGTGCAGGCCAGCAGAACAGGCAGGAGAACTCAGGCAGAGACTGTAATGCTGGATAAGAGACCATGCCAGCTGCCAGAACTGCAGGTAAGCTGCCTGCCCACGGACTTCCTCCACTTTTTTGGTTCCCCACACCTGATACTACACCCAATGCCCCTTCCCTTGTTCTTTTCCTTGTTCTCCAGACCCCAACTTGGGCAGATACTCCCTGCTGGACCAGAGGCTATGCCAACTGCCAGAACTCCAGGTATGTGGACCTCCTCTACTCTTTTGGTGTGCCTCTAACAATATCTCAATCCCCCTTCCCCTCCTCATCATTGTGTCTTAGCTCCCAAATCAGGTGGAGAGCCTCTGCTCAAAAAGAGGCCATGACAGCTGCCAGAAGTCCAGCCCCCAACTTGAGCAGAGAACCCCTGTTCAACCACAGCCCACACGGACCAGAAGACCAAAGAGCAAACAAAAACCAAGAAATAAAACACCCATCCAAATTAAAATCAAAACAAGAAAATACAAAAAAAAAAAAACCAAGGAGACAGTAAAATAAAAAAAAAATGTCCAAACATAACAAAAAGGTAACACACACACAAAAAAAAGAAGAGAAAGAAAGAAGAAAAGAAGGAAAAGAGAAGAAAAAAACAACCCTGGAGTCCAATTTGTTTTGGCCAAGTACTCCTGGTCATGAGGCTTGCTCTGGAGTGTGGTGGATATGCTCAGCATGTGTTCTCTTTTTGTTCACCCTTCAAGTACAGTTTATTTATGTTGGGATTTGTAGCCCTTCAGTGGAGTGTGGTTCACCTACCAGAGGCAACATCCTTAAAGGAAACTGACTCTCCTTCCTGCAGCAGCTATCAATCAGCATAGTTTCTCATCTAGGAGTGGGAATTCGTGTACACCTCCCTTCTCCAGACTACGATTCTGTCTGGGCTGAGCTAGCAAGGAGTTTGTGCATGCTGTCATGGTCTCTGGAAGTTCATATAGGCAGCTGCCCTGTTGTGCCTGGAGGACACTGTTTCCTTGTAGTCACCCACTGCATCTGGTTCTTACAGTCTTTCTACCCCTTCTCTTACAATGGTCCAAGCCTTGGGAGGAGGGATGCAGTAGAGCTGTTTTAATTAGGACTGAACATTCTGAAGTTTCTTATTCTCTGTACTTTGGCTCTGTGTGAGTCACAGTGTTAATCACATCTACTTCAAATAACAGCTTCTCCGATGAGAGCTGAGAGATGCATTAATCTGTGGGTACAACAATAAGTCATTAGGACTCCTTTTAATACTGTGACCATCTGGTAGAATAATAGTAGTAGGGACTCCCTTAGGACATGTGACCTTGTCTATCCACAGGTTCTTGGCCCAGTGGTGATGACGATAGGTATGGATTTCTTCTTTTTGGGAGCAGGACTTAAATTCAATCAAAAAATGGGTGGTTACTTTCATGTTTAAAAGGTCTGTAGTCACATGATAATTTAAGTAAGAAAGAAGATTTTATGTACACTTTTGTGCATGGTTTATTTTATTTTTCAGTATAAATAGTGAAAATATAGAACAGAAACTTATAAGACCTCTTTGGAAAAATGTCTAATTCTAT
Source organism: Peromyscus attwateri (assembly GCA_902168425.1). NCBI lineage: Eukaryota > Metazoa > Chordata > Mammalia > Rodentia > Cricetidae > Peromyscus > Peromyscus attwateri. Next base: position 34,148 of record CABHPP010109227.1, read on the forward strand.
TTCGAGGATTTGCACATTACCCAAGATTCCACATATCCAGAGGGAGGAATGTACCAGAAAGTATTGATAGTATATAAAAAACTCTCAGGAACAAAGTTTCCAGATTGAATTTATTCTACTCAAAGAATAATTACTAATTTACTTAATCTGAGAAAATATGCTAAAATCTATGACTTTAAGTTATTGATATTCAAAATATTAATAATTTCATATTATATTTATAAAACAATATGTACTAAAAACTACCAATTATATTCATGGTATAGTTTTTCTGTATTAGTTGTATTTGTTTTGCAGCATCACAATGTCCTTTTTAAAAACTATGCAGACAAAGAAAGAAATGACAGAAGGAAGAAGGAAGAAAAGGAACAATTTCAAAATGATTAATCACTCAGTTTTTGCCTGAAAACTTAAAAAGTTTCAAACAATTGAAAACTCACACAAAATTGTTCAATTAACTAGACAATATTAATCAAAAGATACTCTTAAACATTTAAACATCTGATTGTGTGTGGTATTAATATACTGAAACAGTATATTGGAAAATCCCATTGGGGTAACAAGAGTAGATTTGAGAGTTATTAAATTTACATTGACTTATTTGGGTTATATAATTTAGATGAATAACAAATTATTTTGGAATTACATTAGTGTACTGTTTAATAAATACAGTCTAATGATTTAGAGACTAATACTTTATGTGTACAACAATTTTATTTTTTATATTTCATATCCATAAAATCACTTTAATGAACTATAATTAGTGAGCTGTAGAAGTTGAAGATATTTTTAAAGTATTATACGTGTTTATAACTTTCTTAACAGCATTTATTACCTCCTTATTTCTCAGGCTGTAAATAAAAGGGTTTAACAAAGGAATTATTATTGTATAAAATACAGCCACTGGTATATCTTTATTCCCTTCTTCAAATGGTCGAATATACATGAGAAGACAGATGTAGAATATAGACACAGAAAAAAAGTGTGATGCACAAGTAGAAAATGCTTTTCCTCTCCCATCCTTGGATTTCATCTTGAAAATAGTGAAAAGAATGCAGAAATAAGAGACCAAGACAGTACCAATGGTAAAGACTTGAATTGGCATTGAAAAAATATATATCATTAGTTCATTGATAAAAGGGTCTGTACAGGAGAGCCTATAGAGTGGAAGAATGTCACAGAAGAAATGATCTATATGATTTGATTTACAGAAAGTTAACCTTAAGAGACATCCTACATGAATCATGGAATGCAGGTTACTGGCTATGAAGGTGGCTATACTCATCTGAATGGAGAGCTTCTTGGACATCATGGTGTGGTACTGCAGTGGGTTACATATGGCCACATAGCGGTCATAGGCCATTGCTGCCAGAAGGAAGCAGTCTGCAGTTTCAGCAAAACAGAGAAAATAGAATTGTGCCATGCATTCATAGAGAGAAATGCTTCTGTCCACAGAAAAGAAATTCTCTAGCATCTTGGGAGTGATGGTACAGGAGCAACAGGAATCCATGAGAGCCAGGTTGCCCAGAAAGATGTACATGGGTGTGTGAAGACGGTGTTCCATGTAGATCAAGGCCACCAGTCCGAGATTCCCTACCATGGTGACCAGATAGATGGCAAAGAAAACCAGGAATAGAAGGGTCTTCAGGTCTGGGTGATCTGAAAATCCTACCAGGATGAACACTGTTGTCAAAGAATGATTTATCTTCTCCATTCTCATTTCTCTGATGAGACAAAAATTAAGAAATTTGATTGATATTATGTGCAGAATATGTCTAAGTCTCCCTCTCTAGTTACACTGAGCAGGTGAGGATATCTTCAATTTACCTTAGCTGTCCCCTGAAATATGTCTTGGTAGGTTAAGTCAGATAAGAAGAAATCACACATAGATTGTACATATGAGTATAGTCTTGAGATTTCTGTTTAACTCTTAGATGCCTCACATGGATTATTATATGTCACTGTATAAATTCACAGTCAGTGTATGCGATTTTCTATTTTTCCATATTGAAAGAATCTCTGTTGTGTACTTTTAAAAAAATCTATAGGGTCAATGTGATGTTTAAAAATAAATTTCCCTGTAAATATTTTAGTCACTAATTTATAAAAATGTCATAGAATTAGTTGGAAAAATATTTTCCTGTCTTAGTTATCTTTTTCCAGTAGGATTATTGTGGGATATTTTAAGTGAAGGCTCAGTTAACTTTTAAGTTTGGATAAGATTGTGTAATATATTTTTCTCTGAAAATTATTTTTCTATTTTTTAAATATATTCAGGATCCCATTCTATCTTGTTTGATAAATTTCCAAGCAATTGCTTCTCCTCTTAATTATCCCTGTATCCTAATATTTTCTGTGCAGTTTCCAGTGTTCAGCATGTATTCTTCATCATGAGTCTTACTGACAAGGTGTCTGCTCACAGTGTACACTCTGATATGTAAATGACAAATGTCTGCTGTGTACCTGCCAATATTGTCAGGATGAGGCAATGTTTTCCTATTGTTTAGTTGAATAAAGGAATTATATTTCTATGATTATTTAAACTTTAAGTTCTTTTCCTCCTGATCCATAGGTTAGAATTTAATAACCACCCAAATTTATTAGACTTTAGTTTGTCAAGTATAACAGTGAAATATTTAAAACCAGAAACAACATGTATTTTTACTGTTATAATCATTTTGTTCCCCCTAGAAATTGCTACAATTTTTTGGCTTTAATAGGGCCTAAAAGTATATTTTTTTAGGAACAGAGTTCAACAGTTACTTAAATAGCATTGCTTTAAAACTGCACTGTACTTAGCATTCCCTTGATTTTAATTGTTTTCTATAGTGAGCTTAATACACTGTTTCCTTTTTCATTCCCATAACATAGAAAGGATTTCTGTTGTTGTATCACTAATGGCTTATAAATAAATGAATAAAATAAACTGCTGCTATAATTTAAATATATAACACTATAATATTTTAAATTACATTATTTTGACAAAATAATTTTAGCATTATACAATATTATTTTTATCAATATACACTGACAAATCAAATAGATATATTCATATTATAAATATGTACAATGCAAATCTATTTTAAAACATTATATCAGAACACACTATGTGAAAACTCATTTTTCCCTCTCTAGTACCAAACATAATTGTTGGGAGCTGCACAGCCTAATCTCGGATCAGCATATGACTACTTGTCCAATGGGTTTCCTCAGGCCAAGGCACCTGTGGAACGGACTCTCACTTGGCAATGACCAGTAGTCCACAGGACAGCACAGGAATTTGCAAAATTCAAGCAGTTTGCAGGCTCTTTACTCTCTCATTATATTGGTGACTCTTTGGGTGGTTTTTAGTTTTACTTAGTCACACACACATGCAACAGCTATAATTTTCCCTGGAAACTCTGTTCCTTTTCCTATATTTTCCCCTAATATTCAGCAAGGGGTTAATGCTTCCTAAATCTCTTAGCTGGAATTACTAACTACAACTCCCAACTCTGGGAACTTTTCTGACTCAATGGAGATAGTTAGGTACATATGAGAAACAACACTTGGAACATTAACCATGTTTCAAAGTTCTGGAAAGGAGAACAAGGCATGTATACACAAATTAGAAAGAAAGCCTCAGGAATACACATGTAGTGCCAACTGTTGAGAGGAAGTTCTCTGGACACTAAGCATAGAATCAGTGGTAGGGTCTG